>BLSH010433274.1:755173-775524 GCA_018402905.1 Glandirana rugosa | reverse complement strand
AAAATCATTTCCAAGTTCTATAGGGAATGTTTCTTCCAGCCGCATAGAGAGCCATATTATTGTTCTAAAATTATCTCCAAGTTCTATAGGGAAAGTTTCTTCCAGCCGCATAGAGAGCCATATTATTGTTCTAAAATCATCTCCAAGTTCTATAGGGAATGTTTCTTCCAGCTGTTGCTTAGAGGGACAGGTTATTGTTCTAAAATCATCTCCTAGTTCTATAGGGAGAGGTTCCTGCTGTTGCTTAAAGGGACAGATTATTGTTTCTTGCACAAAATTAAAAAGTGGATCTACATTGCTGGTTTTAAAAAAAAAAAATTCTAAAAATTACATTTGCGGCCAGTGGTGCATTTCTTGCACAAAAATAAAAAAAATGTCTACATTGCTGGTTTTAATAAAAAAAAAAAATCCAAAAACTACATTTGCGGCCAGTGGTGCATTTCTTGCACAAAAATAAAAAAAACAATGTTGGCTACTTCCTCCACCGCCACTTTCACCGCCTCCTCAACCTCCAACTCCACATCCACCCCCATTTTTTTATGTTATTTTAGCTTAAAAATTATTTTAAGTTATTTCCCTATCCCCATTTCTTTGTAGGGCACTTGTCCGACTCTTACCCCCATTTTCCTTCCTTTTGCAGACCTCTAGGACTTGCCAGGACTTTGTTACAGCCATTTTTGTGCCTAAAAGTATGGGTCCCCATTGATTTCAATGGGGTTCGGGGTCCGGAACAAAGTTCGGGTCAAGTCTGGTCCTGAACCGGGACTTTTCCCCAAAGTTCGGCCGAACCTGCAGAACCCAAACTTCCAGAGGTTTGATCAACTCTAGTCCCTAGTGGTTTGCCCAGTGCCCTGCATGCACTTTTATATTATATATGCCATTCTTTCTGCCTGGAAACATGAGAATGTCCATGGCAACCAAAAAGTGTCCCTTTACTTCAAAAGTGGTTTTTGATCAGCTAGTAAATAAGAATCATTTGTAGAATTGAGTGATACTGATTTTTGGGGAAATTTATCATCAGACACTGAAAATGACGACAGCGCAATTCTGTAACTGAGCAAATTTCAGTGTTTTTGACTAGATTACATTATTCTGGTACATTGGTACATACATTGACTCTGGTTTGGACAGATTTAGGTGAGTTATTCCTAAGAATTACAGGCCTACAATATAAAACGCCAAATTTCCATGCAAAATGATACCGCCTTCAGCACCAGGAATCTGAAATAATCATACCGCCAGGGAGGTTAAGGAGGCAAATCCTTCCGGGGCTGAAGTGGATAAGGAAGCTGGGTGCAGGGAAGGGTTAAGCTGGTCATAGATGGATTCAAATGTAATGTTCAATTTCTGTTTTCTTTCTGTCCGCTTCCAGTTTTTTTGTCTAAGCTTAATTGAACAAGCTTAGAAGAAGCAAGAAGTTAGAAGCTGGTTGGCTACAATGCACAGCTGCACCAGATTTTGCACCCCCAGTTTTAGTAAATCAACCCCAATGCCACAGCGGGAAGAATTCCTCCATCCACCTCGCTTGTGTGGATAAAGAATCTGCTTATTTTTTCAACCAGACCAATGGCTGATCAAAAAAAACAAGTCATCTATGGCAATTTTACTTTCCTTGGAACTTGAGGAGAGATTTTATCAACCTGTGACATCCTGTCAGGAGCCTGTATCTCCCAGTAGCCTACCTATTTGTATATTTATTTTCGTATGGCCTCTGTTCCTTGTAGAATACACTATATTACTTGTAATAATGGAATTCACAATAGCCCACAAAATGGCTAATTCCGTTAGGTATAGATATTAGCTACATTTTTATTATAAGTCTCTTCAATTCACTATAAGCTATCACATCGAAAAAATACATTTTTGTTGCATAAGAGGAAAAATCATTCTGGCTGTGCCTAGCATGAAATACCTTTTTCTTTATCCACTGCATTACTCATGATTCAAGGCCATAACCTGACCTGTCAGACCACTCAGACAAATTGTCATAGGTCACATCTTTTGATATCTCTTTATAGTCATTCCATTGTGCAGGGACATTTAAGACAGATGCCAGAATCATACTTTATATCTTTTTAAATATAAAAATGAAGACCACGATGAAGATGATATTAGGAATAACAAATGAGTAATGTCTTAAAAGGGTTAAGGACCAAGTCTCACAACATTATTTCTTTGTAGTACTGTATTATTGTATGTTATGATGTTTAACTGATTTTCAATAGCAAATGCTTTAAAATACATCAACTGAAAGACATCCATTGATTAAAGCTCAGCAGTATACAAGTGTGTGCTTCTTGAGATGGAGGCATAACCTGCTTTTTTTCTAGTTTTGTCTATTTTGCATTCTTCTGCATGCTATACATGTTTATGTTAGTACCACCCTATACCTGGAGTGCACCCACGCACAGCCATTCATGTCTATGGGTGGCTGTATGTAGCACATGGCCTGCCTGGGTGGGTTGGGGAGGATGTAGGGGTTTACACTGCACAGATTCAGGCACCCACATGCAAGAGCCCTAAATATTTATTTGGTTTTAGTTGGGCTTTTTTTTAAATGGTAAGGATACATTTAGTTTAAAGAGCAGCTCTATGCAAGTAAAATAGGTTAGTAAACTGCTTATGTTAGCCAGGAAACTTTGAAATTGTACTCTTAAGACAGCCTGTATATGCATCATTTTTTTTCCGTTCTTCCAGCAGGTTGAACAAAACAAAAATTACCCAGTTCGCCTATCCACATACTTGATGTGAATAGGTGAATCACTCCCACTCAGTTATTGTATTCCGACAGTGGGGAGACTTCTCCACCATCAGAATACACTGATCAGTGCTACAGGCTATAGATGGCGGTACTGATCGATCGGGCAAAAACCCAACAGGCTGGTTGTACTGAAGTCAATCGGTCGAATTGACTTCAGTACAACCAGCCTGCCCACACATGGATTGAACTAATGCTTTTTTACTCATTTCTCAGGGTTGTTTTCCTATCTTTTATTGCTTTGTTTCTTGACTTTGTTTATTATTTTTGTAGCATTTGTTAGGTCTGATGTAAGGGTTTTTTAAATCATAGACATTTTGATTTAAAGGATCATTCATCAATTGCAACTTATGTGTATAAGGCCACTTGGAACAGGCTGACCAGGAATTTAGCGGTTGTAACTAGGGCTGCTTGGAAGCACAAACCTCAGAGGAGACCCTGAGAGGTATTGGTCCCCAGAGGGTGACTGAAGGACCTGGGAAACTTGGGTCAGGAAGTGGAAAAAGACAATCTGGAAGCCAAAAGTAAGCTTCAGATAAAGGTGTGAACCCCTGTCACTAGCATTCCCTTAATGAAACAATGGATTGGAGCATAAAATGGTAGGGCCTTTAGCAAGTTAATATAGATTAAAATCAGGGTATATGGTATTTACATTGATGGAATACATCACTTCCAGCATATTTGGGTCCTAATAGAATGGCTATAGCACAGACCCATTTGACCATCCTTATTACCACTCTATATTTGCTAAAATTCCATTGCATCCTATCCAGTGACACTGGATTTCCAAACACCCCAAAGAGGACCTTTCTGGGGGGGGGGGGGGTAAATGTTTTTAGTGAAGGTTAAAATGTTCCAAGTGCACACTTATAGCTTTAAAGTGGGTCCTATAACAGCATTTTTGAATAAGTTAATTTTACCAATATTGCTGAGAGCATCTACTACTGCATATAGACTTGCACATGTAAATTATGAGCATGCCAGTCAGAGAGGATGAAAGCTTACTGACTAGCTAAATTTTTTTGAAATGGTTCTAGATATAAAGTCTTTGGGTTGTATTACTCTTCTCCTTTGTCATAGCCACAATTGGCCCCAACTTCATATATCACCTATATAAAATAAAATAAAAGTATAGAAACCAGTAAAAACTGAAATTGGTATGATTAAAAAGTTCAGTCTCCACAGTAATTGCCACCTTAAAGAGGTTGTAAACCTTCAAGGTTTTTCACCTTAATGCATTCTATACATTAAGGTGAAAAACCTTTTCACCTGCAGCAGCCCCCCCCCCCCCCCCGAGCCCCCCTTTACTTACATGAGCCCAAAACGATCCTGCGACGGGGACGAGCCATGCAGCTCACCCGAGCTGCTCTGGTTCTCATTGGCTGGATTGATAGCAGGGGAGCCATTGGGGGAGATAGGGGGCGGGGCCGAGTCCCGCTGTTTGTGTGAATACACACAACAGCAGGACTCGGGAGCGCGCCTGCAAGAGTGACCCCAGGGAAGTGTGGTGGTCACGTGAGAAGAGGAGGAGCCCGGAACACTGCTGGAGGGCCCCAGAAGACGGGGTTAGGGGCCACACTGTGCAAAACCACTGCCCAGAGGAGGTAAGTATGACATGTTTGTCATTTAAAAAAAAAATAAGAGCCTTTACAATCACTTTAAGTTGATTGAATATGATCCACACTGCAAAATATAAAATAAATACTTGTAAAAATATAGCTTGGGCATTAGTCAACATTTGCATCAACAGGATAAATACTTTAATTCTTAACAGTGAGCAAAATTACACCTTTACTTATAGAAATAATCAGTAGCTCTCATTTCTCTTTAAGTAAACAACATATTAGTTCCTGAGAAACTCTTTTGACTTTCAGGAAAGGTGAGTGGTTATAGGTTCATTAATATGTAAAGTGTAGTATCTGGATCTCAATGAAAGTGACAAACAAGTGTCACAGTGGGTATTGCTGAACACAGGAAATGGTTGGTTTGAGCTAATATATACTTTTGGCACCACTTCATCTTAAAATCATACATAGCATCTAGCACCAGCAGGTTGATTTTATAGCTTCATCTATTACTTTACTGTCACTGTTAATTGTGTTCTTTTACCTCTGCAGTATTCTGCAAATTGGGCCTATCCAAAGTGACAGGAGAAAGAACATTAAGCATCTGACAAGATGATATCTAAGTTCAATTTCCTACTCTTTACCTGATTTATATCTGCAGAAGATAATTTTCCTTTCTGTCATAAACAGCCCTATAAATCAGAAGTGCTTATGGAACAACTACACAGAGAGCCCCTAGCTTTGTATCTTCTGTGTTCCCTATTAGGAAACCATTACTGCAGAATTTTCCTCCTTCAAACAAAAATGATGAAATTTAATACCGCTGAGATTAGAAAGATTAAGAGCCGCAGGACTGCTGGGGCTTTTCAATTGAAGCAGCTATCTGAGCAATCTTTGCAAAACTCAATAAAAACAGGGTTTCTCCTTTGACATCATTATCCATCTGTTTGGATGAAATTGCTGTATCATGGTATAAATCTGTGATACAAGTGACATATCCTTTGAAATAAAAGGGAACATTAACTGCTCTATCTTCTAGAGGCCCTGGGACAGGCTGGCTATAAGCTCACTCAAGTGTGATGGCAGTTATTTTGTGTTTTACTAGACTGCAGACAATTATCCTTTGCACTCCTCCCCTCTTATGACAAACTGCTGGAGCTTCTGCCGAAATGATCTCAAATAGATTTTCCAAAATGCTTAGTACTAGATTGCCTCCATACATTATTTCTTTCCAATGGTTGGAAAATAAAAACCTAATCCACAAATCAATGGCTGTCTCTGGAAGATGCACATTTTATTTTTCTCTATCAACATTTTATACAGATTGTGCAGCTTGCTTCTACATATAGCAAATACTTTATTTTCAATGGGCTGGTGATTAGTCAGAGACTATGGTTATCTGCTAAACATCAGATAACCTCAGCCGGGTTGAGTAAAACTCGTCTGCCTAAGCATTAATGAAATATCAAAATGGCACAGGTCCTAGTACACTAATGGCAGATGTAAGAAATTTGTAATAAGGCAAATAAAACAAAGTACAGTGTTGATTGGCATTGAAGACAAGTCTCAAAGGTCTGATGGAGAGTTATTATATATCTAAGATTCCAGTGCTGGGGGTAGCGTGAGTCTACCGTAGGGTCTGGTGGGTCCTGGTCTAGAGGCCCTGTTCACATATGTGTATTTTTGTTGTGGTTAAATGCAGGAGAAAATGAATTTAAAATGGCAATGTTCACATGTAAATATTTTTGTGCAGTTTTTTTTAAAAGTCCCATAAACAGGATTTTTGTGCAATTTGACAAGATTGAGCCTGTTGTAGTGCTGGATGCAATTGCATGTAAAATACACATTACATGCATTTTACACTACAATATAAAACATGAAGTACTTTCATTCCCTGGACAATGAACTTTTAGGACCTGTGTTGATGGTTTTTCAATGGGCGTATGCAGCATGCTTTTTGACTACAGTTTGTGAAGCTTCTGAGATCAGAATTCAGTACCAATTCATTTGACCTGCACCAGCTGTTTTTACATTCATATATACTTGTATGTGAAGCGTAGTAGTTCTGAAAAAAGCCCATCAACTCTGGCTCTAACATGAATCTCTTGGCAAAATGTTTTTTTTAATAATGGGTGGTTTTGGTTGAACTAGATGGACTTTTTTCAACCTGGCTAACTATGCAACTATATAATCTTGGATGGAGCAAGGAATGGATGGAACTGCTGTCAATTCTTCTTGCTGGAAGTATAGGAGAAAAGGAGTGTCACACCAATACAGTAATATAGTAGCAAACCATTTAAACAATTACTTCTGTAGCACCCTCCCAGATAGGCTGCTAGGTTTGGTTAGACAAATTTAGTTATGTGGCTCTCCTGTTATTTAGCAGAGCAGCATGTGATTAATTTGGAATACTCTGGCCTCTGCAGGCTGCAGATTTTATTGCTTTCACCTGTCTTCTGGAGGCTTCCAGAATGTAGTGGGTGGGGCAGTCAAATGAGCAGCCTGAATTTTTATGCAGCAGTAGCTAATCCCTGGGGAGGTGTGCCCAGGTGGTGGTAGAGGAGTATATAAATAATTTGGAGCACCAGAGAGCAGGGCTCCTCCCCAGAAATAGAGGTTCGCAGCCAGAAGGACTGCTGCTCTGCTTGGCAGGCCTGATCCTATCTGTCTCATCAAGGTCCCAGCTGGAGGGGCTATCCTGCTGCCAATTCTTTGAGAGCTGAAAGAGGGGGTTTCACTGAGGATCCAGTCTGGAGTGTCCACTGAGAAAACTGTCTGCATGAGTCTGGAAGGAGACATCCAAGTCCCAGGGGCACTGTGAGCACAGACCTGAGAGAGGGACCCTAGTGACTGTTGCTGTGGCTAACCCCTGGTGCACTAAGTAAAGGCTTTCTGGGCCTAGAATGTTGCTAGTGCTGTCAACTTTATGTCCTAGTGCTCAAAGGACTGTGCCATTAAGTAGCTGCAAAGGGAAGAGTGCCCTCAGATTCCTCATCGGAGTATCCCACAGCTTTCCTAAGCCTCATCAAAGGTGATCTGCAATAAACTTTAAAAAGACAACCCCTAGACTGTTTTCTGAGCCTGAGGCGTGAATGTTGCAGTTTGCATGGCTGCCGCTGCACCAGTGAGAGAGCTTGGGAAACAAATCAGAAGTCCTTTTGGGGGTAAGCGTTACACTTCTATTCTGTCTTCTTGGAAAATAATTGCAACAAAAACAAGTTGGGGGATCATATCAGTTCTATTAATGAAGGTTTGTTTTTAGGATTTCTAGAGCAGTAGCAGAGGAATTGCCTTGTTAGAAGCTTAATAAAGCTACAGGTTCTTATGGTATGCATCCAAGTATTTTTAGAGAACTTTGAGGTATTGTTGTTGGATCATTAGCTGATCTATGTAATCAGCCTCTTCTAATAAGTGAAGTTCCCCATGATTGGTATACAACTAATATTAGGGTAGCAAGGCAGAAGCTGGCAATGACAGGCCAGTGAGTTTAACATTTGTTGTAGTAAATGCAATTACTTCTTAAAAACACCAACTTGCAGGACCCAACATAGCAAGCATTTACTGAGGGCAGATTATGTCAGACTAATTCAACTTAATTTTTTTTTTCACTATATCGCCAATGTTTTGGACTACGGTGGTGCTGTGGACGTCTTGTTTTAAGCAAAGCATTCAATACAGATCCACATCATGCTCTTAGAAATAGGTTGTACAAGCTAGGAGTAAAGGATACGTGCACTTAAAAAAATAAATAAATGAATGCACATTGTTTTTCAGGTAAAAAAAAATGTGCATTTATTTATTTATTTTGGAGCCTGTAAAGCATTGCACCATTGATCAGCAGATCACTGGTGCCATGCAGGTCATCTGCAGATCTGTCAGTGTATTGTGTTACTGGTACATCCCGGGCAAGCAGATAGACTGACAGGAAGAATCAATGCCGCAAAGGATGTCTGGGCTTGTAGTTCATTCACATACAGAGCTGTGTGAAGGAACAAAGTGGCCATGTGACAGCTAGATTGGGATACTTCTCCCTGTACTGCTATCCCAGGGGTAGGGGGGGATCGGGCAGCAGCTGCAGCATTGGGAACATGTTACATGTTCCACTCTAAAAATGGATGGAACATGTAATGTGCCAAAGGGGAACTTATCCTTTAACCCTTGGAGGTTTCAGTGGATATGCAGTTGGCTAACAGATAGATATCAGAGAGTAGTTGTAGATGGGGTCCATTTGGAACAGCAACCAGTCACTAATGGTGTACCACAAGGCTCTGTGCTATGTTCTGTTCTATTTATTTATTATAAATGTAAAATAGGGCACCTAGGGAAAATGAATCCCATGACAGAGTATGATATTGTGGGTGAGTATTGACCAGCACATTTCAGATGATTGCAAAATAAGCCAAGCTTGTGACCAGACAGTATGAAAAGTGAATTGAATTCTAGATTTACCCGACTCTTCTATACAGATCTTTAGTTAGAACTCATTTAGAATACTGTGTCCAGTTCTGGAAACCTCACTTAAAAAGGAATTGATAAGCCATAACAAGTCCAGAGTTCAACAAAAATGGTGAAAGGTCTGAGGGATAAAACATATCAGGAGAGACTTCAGGAACTTATGTACAGTACAGTCTGGAAGAAAGAAGGAAAGAGGAGACACGACTGAAAACTTTAAATGCGTTAAGGGTGTGAATAAGGTTCAGGAGGGCATTATTTTTAATATTAGGTTAAGCTCAAAAACTTGAGGACATGCCCTCGAACCAGCAGGTGGAAAATTCAAAACCAATCTTAGGAAGTATTTTACAGAAAAAGTAGTTAATACTTGGAATAGACTTCCAGTAGATGTAGTGAGTCAGTCAACAGTAAGTACATTCAGATATGGTTGGGACAAACATACTGTAGATCTATACTCAGACAAAAAAAGTTAGAAAAAATTGGGCAGACTTGATGGACCATGATGGTGACATGATGGTATTTTTACTGCCATCACTCTCCTAATATGTGTGCATTTTATTTGTAAAGACAGTATGAAGCATACCATTAGTTATTTGTATGTGACACAGTATACTGCAACCCAGGAAAACCAATCATATGCTAATAATGTGCCTACCAAAAACCTGATTGGTTATGTGCTATTCTGTACTATCTTTTTATATAAGCCCACATGTATGAGGCCACTATACTAATTCAACCATTTATTTTTGTTAAACACAAATACATATCCAAAGGTAACCTCAGTTTGTAGACTGACATTGCACTGCCTTAGCAGTTAAATTAGATGCAAAAACCCTAAATGGATGACATTTAGTTTGGGCTGCATAGTACGCATCAAGCAATTGCCATGTTTAACATTTTTACCATGTCAGTGCTTCTGATCTCCTTTAGTCAGTTCTTGCCTACACGCTCCAGCTATAGCTGCATGGTATTTCTCAGGATAGGCTTCCTGGTGGTAACCAGAATGGGCCATGCTTGCACAATAATCATTGGAACATCTGCTTACAGCACTGAAAGAAAATGCGGCAATTGCTATTAGGATAGCAATTGAGAGACAGATACAGAGAGCACTATCACCTCAAAAAAGCAAGTGACTGAAAAAGGAAGCAGCATCAGGTATTATTTTAATAAAAGCTGCAGATTTAAAAAGATTGAAAATGACATTTCAAATGATATTAACATTTTAAAGACTATATGATTTTTTTGTGACTGGGTTCACAATATTTTAATATGGATTTGACATTCAGAGAAATTCTATGCTTGGCTTCCTTTCTTTATGGCAACAAAAGGAATCTCCAACTATCCCACTGAGTAGCTGAGGATCCAAAAGTATGGCATTTTCTGATATTTCAACAGATTGTTACAAGACATTTTCAGCGATAAATGCATTTAGGGGTTGAGCTTTTAACCCTAAATAAAGACTCCTTTTCACAAAGAGAAATAATCTCTGAGCAGTATAAGAGCTCTCACTTGAACTAACCTATTAAAGCACTGTGTAAATCTAGCAGGAGCCTTGACACTACAGTCACGGTAATGCATATATTTTCACTTCGAATTTTATAGAATGACAATTTCATCTTCAGTATTTTTTAGTCTGATTCAGAGGATAATTTATCATACATAGCATCACTAGTCTACTAATCCTATCCAGGACACATCACAGCTATGCTAAAGTTGGAAAGCCCATATGGTTTTCCAAGATTTGAAAACAAAGCTGTCCAGTGAACAAAGAAAGTTCTGCTGCCCAAAGTTCACAAACATCTACAAAAATAGTATATAGCTGAATGGAACAAAAGCTGGCCAGTCCCTACTTCAGTATATTCTACTCCAAAGGAAATAGAAAAAAAAGTATTATCTGTCAATCTAGTAGTTGTACAGCCCCGCAGTTCAACTTCAAACTTGGGAATAGATCAAGAAAACGACTTAATATAAAATGGGGTGCCCTACCATGTCCAGCCAGGCTACAATGGATGTGATAAAGAGGAAGGTGTATGAACCAATGTATACACCAGTTTGCATTTTCATTGGGTTACATTTAGATCTATTAAAGGAAAAAAAGAAGATATCAGTAAGTTGAGAGCTTTAAATTATAGCTGTGGCAAAGTTATGGAAATTGTTCTTAACAAGCCCTCATTGACCTCGGTAACTTCAGGCACAGCAGAAGCACTGATGTTATTAGTGTCATTTAAACTCAACAGCTTGGGTTCCCATACTCCCTCTCCCAGTGCACCTGTACTGTGTACACATTAAATGTAGGAGTTAAAAAGCTGGAAGGCTTCTAAAAGGCTGGAAGGCTTCTGAGTCACTGCTTGGAGGAGGGAGCAGGGGAAGGTGAGCTGTCTTAGACTATAACATTAGTTCTTTGCTGCAAACCTTGAAGATACATTTCTCCATAGGGCCTGCAGCTACAGAGGTAATTTAGGGATTTTTACAGCTTATTTAACCACTTCAGCTCCGGAAGGTTTTACCTACTTTCTGACCAGGCCATTTTTTGTGATACAGCACTGCGTTGCTTTAACTGACAATTGCATGGTCGTGCAACGCTCTACTAGGGTTGCCACCTGTCCAGGATTGACCCGGACAGTTCGGGTTTTGAATCATGTGTCCGGGTTTCAGTCCACTTGAAACCCGGACACATTATTCAGACAGGAATGTGGATCGGAACAGGGCTTGGCAGGAGGGTGAGGGGGCACTATGTGTGCCACATTACTATTCTCTTTGGAGCGCCCACAGGTGTTCTAGGTCTGTTACAATCCTATAATGTATACTAAAAAAAAAAAAAATACTGTGCGCCTCTAAAATGTTCGGGTTTGGCTTGAAGAAAAAGTGGCAACCCTACGCTCTACCCAAATAAAATTGATGCCCTTTATTTCCCACAAATAGAGCTTTCTTTTGGTGGTATTTATTTTTTGTGCTATATAGAGCAACAATTTTGAATAAAAAACAATATTTTTTACTTTCTGCTAGAAAACATTCCCAATAAAAAAAATTAAAAAATATAATTTCTTCATCAATTTAGGCCAATATGTATTCTGCTACGTATTTTTTTTTTTTAAATCCCAATAAGTGTATATTGATTGGTTTGCACAAAAGTTATAGCGTCCAGAAACTAAGGAATATATTTAGGGACTTTTTATTTTTTTTATTGTTTTGACGGAGATCAACAATTTTTACCAGGACTGTGACATTGCAGTGTAAAAATCTGACACTTAGTGACACTTTTTGGGGACCAGTGACACCAATAAAGTGATCAGTGCTAAAAAAAAAATGCATTGTCACTGTATAAATGACACTGGCAGGGAAGGGGTTAACACCAGGGGCAATCAGGGGGTTAAGTGTGTGCCTGGGAGGTGCTTTATAACTGTGTGGGGGACTGATACACAGGAGGAAAAGAGAGATTGTGTTTCAGCTTAGCTGCAACACAAGATCTCTCCTTTGCTCCCTGAAAGATCAGCGGTTTGCCTTGTTTACAAAGGCACACCACTACTCAGTCTCTCCACAGAATGATCAGCGGGTCGCGGCTGCCGGACCTGCTGATTGGCTCCCGCTGTGTCCAATCACAGCAGGAGCGGTGCTCCGCCGGCGCGTGTGCGCCCCCTGCACCGCGTGCACAAAATCACATGCAGGTACGTGACTTTGTGCAGCCGAACTGCCCTGCTGCAGTATATGTACATGGGGCGGTCCGGAAACAGTTAAAGCTTATACTGCTTGTTAAACTGGAACTAAACTCATTGATTTAACTGTTTCTCAAAGCAGTTTTATTTAAGGTATACTTTCAGTGAGAACTGCCACAGTTGCTCTCAATTGAACTGTCAAGACATCAAATAACTGGCGTCATAACTGATCACATGTGCAGCATCATGGCAACTGCAGACCAAACAGAGGCTAAGGTGGCAGCTTCCTTGACTCTAAAGGACAGGAGGGTTTAGTTCCACTTTGGGAATAGGTAGCTGAATGTCTGTAGTTTAACTTCAGCCACATGCCAGGTCTAATCATACAGGTTCCTTAGATCTAGAAACAACTATGCAGTTCAAGGACCTACCCGAGTGTATATAAATAAATTGTTTAGGTAGGCCATAACTAAATAATTTGAACTTTACGGACACATGAAGGCTTCAATAAAATAAGAGACAAGCACTATAAAATCTAAAAATCATATTTTATTCAAAACATTGTTAAAAGAAAATGGCTAATTGTAACATAGATGACCCCCTTGTTATAATTACACATTAATAAGTGCACCACTTTTATTCCCACATGTAACAACATTATAATAAATCTTGTATTTGAACAGAATTGTCCATGTGGAGGCACCCAACACATTTCAACAAGCTGTCTTCTTCAAGGGTTCAGGTGGTGAATAAAATATAGAATACATCTTCAATGCATGTACATGTCAGGATTGGGTTGCTGCAAACGTCCCCATTCAGAGCCGCCAAAGCGGTATGAGGATCGTTCCCACCGGGGCAGGCAATGTCACATCCGGCAAAAGCGGCGGACTGAGTCCCTAGATGCCAGGGACATTCTGAGTGAGGTCACAGCCAGCGGTGTTTTTTCTTGCTTTTGTCTACCCCTGGTCTATACCCATCTGTGGGATAGATACGTCACCGGGATGATAAGACTACTGATATTTTATGGCTTGCCCTTCCTTTGTTGTCCCTTCTGTATGCCTTGGTTGGCTGTGCCGGGCAGATGTGGGGGTTGTTTCCAATATTTCCTTTTTCAGCTAGCAGTTTGTATGCCCTTCTTCTGCCCTTGCTGGTGGTGGTGGGCGAGGGCTTCCCATGGTGTCACTCCCTTGCTGTGATGTGAGGAAATCATTGATGCACATGCGCTGGATATGGCATTATCCTGGTACAGGTAGTGGCGGGGATTGAAGGAAGGGGATGGTTTATCTACATTAATAGACTTTATTTTGGCACCTTTACAGGTGCACAATTATACCTAGGACTTTTCAACTGGTTCTTTTAGCAAAGCTAGGTATTTTTAGGGATGTGGTTACTAGTGGACATGTATGCTATCCTTAACATTGATGACCTGTGTTTGCAAGAGGGGACTAATATGCAGAAATATTGCTGATGTAGAGCCCTGCCCAAAAGTTTTGAGAATAACACAAATATTAATTTTAGCAAAGTCTTGCCTCAGTTTTTATGATGGCAATTTGCATATACGCCAGAATGTTGTGAAGAGTGATCAGATAAATTACAACTAATTTCAAAGTCGCTTTTTGTCATGAAAATGAACTTAATCCCAACAAAAACAAACATTTCCACTGCATTTTAGCCCTGCCACAAAAAGACCAGGTGACATCATGTCAGTGATTCTCTCGTTAACCTCTTCCTGTCCACGCTATAGCCGAAAGACGGCTTCAGGGCGGGTCTAAATTGCTGGGAGGGTGTCCATGTATGTCCTCCCATGCATGAGCTGCCTTCGCGCCCCCTGCAGGATGTGCATAGCTCACTCTGTGATCAGTGAGTCAATGAGCTTGGCTGATCACAGATCGGAGTAAGGGGCCGATTCCAGCCCCTAACCACGTGAACAGCTGTCATCCAATGGCAGCTGATCATGTGATGTAACAGATGTGGTAATCAGCTTTTTTTTAGGAGACAAACAGAAGAAGATTGCCACCTGGAGTAAATGGGTCATCGGTCCCGCACACTCCAGATCCATTACTGCAGTGCCCACCAGTGCCACATATCAGTGCCCATCAGTGCCACATACCAGTGCCCACCAGTGCCATCTACCAGTGCATGTCAGCACTGCTAAGCAGTGCCCACCGGTGCCACCTATCGAATCCCACCAGTGCCACCTATCAGTGCCCATCAGTGCCTTATCATCAATCCACCTATCAGTGCTGCTTATCAGTGTCAACTACCAGTGCCCATCAATGCCACCTATCAGTGCCGCCTATCAATGCCCTTCAGTGCTGCCTATCAGTGTCCATCAGTGCCACCTATCCGTGTCTATCAGTGTCACCTTATCAGTGCCCACCAGTGCAGCCTATCAGTGCCCATCAGTGCAGCCTCATCAGCGCACATCAATGGAGGAGAAAAATTACTTGTTTGCAAAATTTTATAACAAACTATGAAAAGGGAAAGGCAAGGATATTGCTGCTACTAAGATTACACCTAAATCAACCATTTATCGGATCATCAAGAACTTCAAGGAGAGAGGTTCAATTGTTGTGAAGAAGGCTTCAGGGCGCCAAAGAAAGTCCAGCAAGCGCCAGGACAGTCTCCTACAGTAGATTCAGCTGCGGGATCAGGGCACTACCAGTGCAGAGCTTGCTCAGGAATGGCAGCAGGCAGGTGTGAGTGCAACTGCACACACAGTGAGGCCAAGACTTTTGGAGGATGGTCTGGTGTCAAGAAGGACAGCAAAGAAGCCACTTATCTCCAGGAAAAACATCGGGGACAGACTGATATTCTGAAAAAGGGTACAGGGATTGGACTGCTGAGGATTGGGGTAAAGTAATTTTCTCTGATGAATCCCCTTTCCAATTGTTTGGGGCATCCAGTAAAAACCTTGTCCGGAGAAGAAAAGGTGAGTGCTACCTTTAGTCCTGTGTCATGCCAACAGCAAAGCATCCTGAAACCATTCATGTGTGGGGTTGTATCTCAGCCAAGGGAGTGGGCTCACTCACAATTTTGCCTAAGAACACAGCCATAAATAAAGAATGGTACAAAAACATCTTCAGAGAGTGACTTCTCCCAACCATCCAAGAACAGTTTGGTGACAAACAATGCCTTTTCCAGCATGATGGAGCACATTGCCATAAGGCAAAAGTGATAACTAAGTAGCCTGGGGAACAAAACATTGAAATTTTGGGTCCATGGCCAGGAAACTCTCCAGACCTTCATCCCATTGAGAAAAAAGCCCCCACAAATTCTGACAAACTCCAAGCATTGATTATGCAAGAATTGGCTGCCATCAGTCAAGATGTGGCCCAGAAGTTGATTGGCAGCATGCCAGGGCGAATTACAAACGTCTTGCAAAAGAAGGGTCAACACTGCAAATAGTGACTCTGCATAAACTTAATGTAATTGTCAATAAAAGCCTTTGACCCTTATGAAATGCTTGTAATTATACTTCAGTATATCACAGTAACATCTGACAAAAAAGTCTAAACTCACAGAAGCAGCAGACTTTGTGAAAATTAATATTTGTGCTATTCTCAAAACTTTTGGCCAGGGCTGTATGGTTCAGTTGGACACTTATACTTGTTTTGTCTTTCTTTTGTCCTTAGATGATTCTATTGGCCTTATGCTTTTATATGTTTGTTTGGTCTCCTTGTTAGTGTTGAATTACCACTATCCTTAATGACTTTTAGGTCTGTCCTCTATTCTTGAGGATGCAGTAGACATTTTGCGAAGGTCTGACTTACACTACCTCACAAAAGCACACCCCTCACATTTTTGTAAATATTTTATTTTAACTTTTCATGTGACAACACTGAAGAAATTACACTTTGCTACAATGTAAAGTAGTGAGTGTACAGCTTGTATAACAGTGTTAATATGCTGTCCCCTTAAAATAACTCAACACACAGCCATTAATGTCTAAACCGCTGGAAACAAAAGTGAGTACACTCTTAAGTGAAAAGGTCCAAATTGGGCCCAATTAGCCATTTTCCCTTCCTGGTGTCATGTGACTCATTAGTGTTACAAGGTCTCAGGTGTGAATGGGGAGCAGGTGTGTTAAAATTGGTGTTATCCCTTTCACTCTCTCATGCTGGTCACTGGAAGGTCAACATGGCACCTTATGGCAAAGAACCCTCTGGGGATCTGAAAAAAAGAATTGTTGCTCTACATAAAGGTGGCCCAGGCTATGAGAAGATTGCCAAGACCCTGAGACTGAGCTGCAGCATGGTGGCCAAGGCCATACAGTGGTTTAACAGGACAGGTTCCACTCAGAACAGGCCTCGCCATGGTCGACCAAAGAAGTTGAGTGCACATGCTCAGCGTCATATCGAGAGCTTGTCTTTTGGAAATAGATGTATGAGTGCTACCAGCATTGCTGCAGAGGTTGAAGGGGTGGGGGGTCAGCCTGTCAGTGCTCAGACCATACGCTGCACTCTGCATCAAATTGGTCTGCATGGCTGTTGTCCCAGAAGGAACTGAAAAAGTTACCGTGGTCCCCTTGCACCTCTCAATATTGAGTAAATGGGGGAATCATGTTGCCTCCCTAATACAAACAAAGTACCAAGAAAAAGGGCCCACAGGGATTTGACACAACACTGTTCTCCAAAGAACAGTAGAATGATAAAATAGTACAATTTATTGGATCAAATTTAAAAAAGTATCACACATGGAAAAGGTGACTCTAAGGTCACAGCACATAACCATGAAATACAATAAAATATATGAACCACATAATACAATATACTAGTGTAGGAGCTGGCAAATCCTCAGGCATATAGTGCATCCTGATCTACAGAGTTTGGCTCCATCTCCAACATGTTTCGAAGTTTTTCAATTGTTTCATACTTCTTCCTCAGGGAAGACACTGTATATCGTGGTTCTGAAATATAATAACAGACATATGTATATAATAAAGAAATCATAACAGTACAATAAGGTATAACGGATAATACATAGTAGTTACAATAGCGCATGTATATATATAACACATGACAAGCAATGATGGTGGATGTGGGTCTGTACCAACCGTGTGCCAATACTCACCTCAGCGTGTTAAAAAATAGAAGTCAAACTTAGTCGAATAAGGCCAAAACGAAGAGAAGAAAGTGGCCCAACATATTTGAAAAGGGTCAAAAAGGAAAAGGGTGCTGGAGGTATCCAGGAATGGTCCCGGGGGTACACGGCCGCCCCACTCTTTGGTTTCCCACAGACAGACTCCAAAAACTTGCTCCCACAAGAATCAAAATGAAGAGGCTAGCCCATTCCCATCGAAGCACCTGCAGAATTACAATGGGGAAATACGTGACTATTTGTAAACTTGTATGGTAGGCCAACCGCCAAGGCATAGAAAAAATGGTCTTTACTTACTGCATGAATGGATAGTCTGTTGATATATAGACACTCTGTGTGGGTGCAAGTGCCAAAAGACCTATAAGTAAATGTCCATATTAGTCAAATAACCCAGGGTGCTCAAGATATAACAAAAGCTCAAAAGCTTACCCTCCAAATATGAGGTGTGATCACACCGACTGGTCTGTTGAGGTAATAGCAGCAAAGGCTTAGTCCAGGTGTTCAAGTTTAAATAGGAGAGACCCCTCCCAAAATGGGAGGGGGCGTCCATAATATGGAATGTATATCTGTTCACCAATGGGGGCTACAATGGCGCTCAGGTGTGTGCGCCACCGATGCTCCCCCACATATGGGTTCTGCAGGGCTCAGGGGCGTTGCGGCTGTCCCGATGATTCCCCGCCGAGACGGCGTCCCACGCCGCCGCAATACCACAGTGCACTTCCACGTGGACGCAGCCGCGTCCGACGTCATCACGGCACCGGCGCGCATAGAAGCCCTCACCCCTGGTATGTGGAAAGCTTGCCAAAGGCCAGACCAGGGGCGTGGCCGCTTGATGCCCCCCTAGGTTGCTTGGCAACTGGGAGGTCTACGCACGCCGGGGGGAACAAGGAGGAGAGAGGGAGGGGAGGGGACGTGGACAGCCAGGGACGGACACCCCCCGTGGTCAGTCAGAACAACCACTCAGCTATGTAAGCCGAGTGGTTGTGAAGGTAATGTATTCACCAGCAGCAACCAACTCAAAAAATAAAGGAAGTGTGTTGTGGGACCCAAAGTCAAAATTGTGACAAGGTACACTGAGGGAAGAGCATAAACCAGCACACCACCGGGGGATATAAACACACATCCATATCCAAAGGGTGTGTGCGTCATAAAACAGGCATAAACATTACAGTAATTCTACAGAGAATGATAATGTGTACATATATATACACCCTGCATGAGAGTTTTTTTGTTGCGAATAGTTATAAAAAAAAAGAGGGATTATAATGATATATACTCTATTGTGTCAAGGAACGAAGCCCAGGCTTCTATACAAGCAAAGACAAAAAATGGTCAATCAATCAGTTCGGGATCAAAACGTCCCGATGAAAAACCTGGCAAAAAAGGTTTGAAGTTAAGTACCCCATTTAACCCCGGGGGTGCTGTAGCGCTGAGGGTGACAATCCATGTAAGTTCACGCTGTAACAGCATTTTATCCATGTCACCCCCACGTGAGTTCACATGTATTCGATCTAACGCCACAAATCTGACTGAGGACATGCAACCCCCGTGTACATCCCTAACATGGCGTCCCAGAGGGGTATCGGGGTCACTCTTCCACATATTGAGGATATGTCGGCTCACCCGCCGATTAAACTGCTGTATAGTTTTGCCCACGTAAAAACAGCCACAACCGCAGTGTAGTAAATAGACTACACAAGTGGTCTGGCAGTTCACGTAGTGTTTAGGTTTGAGGATCCCAAAATTGGGTATTATAATATGTTTGTTAGTGTCAAGATATTTGCACTGCGAGCACGCCCCACACACGAACGTGCCCTGATAAGAGCAAGGGTCACCTCCCACATGTGCCGCATGTTCACTGTGCACTAACATGTCTCCAATGGAGGCAGCTCTACGGTATGTGATGAGAGGTTTTGGGGACACGATATGACCACCACTGGATATGAAGTCAACCGCCAGTGGAGGTTAAGGATTTGTCTAATGCAGTGATAACGGTTGTTGAATTTGGTGATAATCCTATTTACCGGTTGGAGGTCGCTGTTCTTTCTAGATTTGTACAGTAGTTGGTGTCTATATGATTGCATTACCCTATTAAAAGCCTTTTTTAAGCATTTTTTACTGTATCCTCTGAGTAATAGGTGAGACCTCAGGGCATTGGCATCTTCTAAGGAAGATAT
The DNA here is from genome assembly GCA_018402905.1 of Glandirana rugosa. Taxonomy (NCBI): domain Eukaryota; kingdom Metazoa; phylum Chordata; class Amphibia; order Anura; family Ranidae; genus Glandirana; species Glandirana rugosa. The sequence continues at coordinate 755,822 of BLSH010433274.1, read as the reverse complement.
CTGGATTGGTGCAATTGCGTTTGATTCTGAGATACTGGCTGTATGGTATTGAGTTTATGAGAGGTTGAGGGTGGGCACTGGAGGCATGTAGGATGTTGTTTCCCGCTGTGGGTTTGCAGTACAAAGCACAGGAAATGCATCCTGTGGAGTCCTTGGAAATTGTGATATCCAGAAATGTAATCTTGGATTTGTGATGTATCATATGTTGGGTTTTTTTAAATTTTTTGGCTGATGTTTTTCCCTCGTTCTTGCATTTTATATGTAAGTGTGTCATCTATAATAAAACAATGAGTATGGCCAAAATGACATGTATTGCAATTGTACTATGTAACTTTTTTTATTGTAAAGTGCTGCGCAAACTGTTGGCGCTATATAAATCCTGTATACTAATAATAATATATGCATTGAAGATGTGCTGTATACTACAAGGTGGGCCATTTATATGGATACACCTTAATAAAATGGGAATGGTTGGTGATATTAACTTCCTGTTTGTGGCACATTAGTATATGTGAGGGGGAAACTTTTCAAGATTTTACCGGCTGAAGTTTTACCGGTGGTACCAGTGGTGGGTAGAACTTTTCAAAGGGGGAGTGTATATGATTACACGGTGTTTGTCCTTCAATTATAGTGGTTGGTAAGGGTAAAA
>BLSH010433274.1:722597-744993 GCA_018402905.1 Glandirana rugosa | reverse complement strand
TGGAAGCAAGCATTTCAGGTAACCATTTATACAATGACACTCTGACTCCCTCGCCTAAGATTGCCTTGCTTTCTATCCTTCCTGGTTCCTTAGTATCTCAAAAGAGATGCCTCCTCTGCTTCCTCTTGTTAGCTGCCAGACAAATCATCACGTTGTACTGGAAATGCACTACCACCCCTCCTTTATCCCAGTGGGTATCCACCATGAATGACATTATGAGAATAGAGGAGAGATTGGCAATGGACAATAATACGTATGATAAATATAAGATTTTATGGTCGATATGGCTCCGCTTCTCTACCTCTGATACGCTTACTGACCTCTTAGGTCCGCAACAAGCCCCGGCATCGAACAGATAGAAAGTCCTTTGCTGGCCTAGCTTGTAACTCTGCAGGGCTGAGGCCTTCCAGCAGACCCCCCCCCCCCCCCTTATCCCTTTTTCTTCTCTATCTCCACCCTTACCCACCTTCCTCTGCTTATATTTTCCCTTATCTCTTACTATGCTTGTATCTCTTCTTACTTCACTACCTTTTAGTTCTTCTCACAATCAAAAAGTACGGCACCAGTTTCTATATTTCAAAATGCTCTTTCTCGACAAAGTAAAGTTTTCCTTAATTGTCTCTGTTAATCGCAATGATGTATTGCTTATAGTCCCTGGTCCCTGGGCGATAGCCACTGAGTGGACCTGTGGACATGTCTCCCCCATTGCTTTACTCATGTAATGTGCCTACTGTTTTCAATAAAAAACATTTTGAACTCTAAATAAAGGTATAGGCCAGTGCATTCCAATGGGAAACACTTTTAAAAGAGCTAATAAAAACCCTGGGTGGCTTAACTCCAATGTAAAAATGCATATAAAAGCAAAGGAAAAGGCCTTCAAAAAATACAAGCCTGAGGGGTCATCGCCAGTATTCCAATTTTACAAAGAATGCAATAAGAAATGTAAGGGTGCAATCAGGGAGAAAGGCACATAGCGGAAGAGAGTAAAAAAATGCCAAGAAATTCTTTAAGTATACAAATAGTAAGAAAGGGAGGCCTGAACATATTGGCTCCATAAGGGATGACGAAGGGAATCTTGTTACAAAAGACAGAGAGATGGTGAAGGTTTTGAATATATTCTGCTCCTCAATCTTCACAAGGGAAAGGGGGGATACAGTAACCAAGACAATAATGTTAATCTTCATAACACGTCACAGGAAGCACCCTCATTGCTAACAGAGGACAGATTTAGAAATAGACTTGAAAAACGTAACATAAATAAGTCCAGATGGCTTGCATCTGTGGGTCCTTAAGGAACTCTGTCAAGTGATAGCTAGACCATTGTTCCTAATTTTTATGTACAGTTTACTGACTGGAATGGTACCAGCTGACTGGAGAAAAGCCAGCATAACATCAATATTTAAAAATGGGCAGAGATATGTCCCTGGGAACTACAGGCCAGTTAGCCTAACATCAATAGTCTGAAAGCTATTGGAGGGAATGATAAGGGACTATATACAAGATTTTAGCAGGGTGAGTACCTGGATTGAAAACTGGCTACAGGGGCGAGTCCAAAGGGTGGTAATAAATGGGGAGTACTCGGAATGGTCTGGTGTGGACATTTGGGTCCCCCCAGGTTCTGTCCTGGGACCAATCCTATTTAATTTATTAATAAACGATCTGGAGGATAAGATAAATAGCTCAATCTCAGTATTTTCGGATGACACAAAGCTAAGCAGGGCAATATCTTCTAAGCAGGATGTGGAAACCTTGCAAGAAGATCGAAACAAATTAATGGGGTGGGCAAATTGCTGGCAAATGAGGTTTAATGTTGAAAAATGTAAAGTAATGCATTTGGGTGCCAAAATATGAATGCAATTTATTCACTTGGGGGAGAACCTCTGGAGGAATCTAGGAAGGAAAAGGACTTGGGGGTCCTAGTAGATGACAGGCTCAGCAATGGCATGCAATGCCAAGCTGCTGCAAGCAAAGACAACAGAATAGTAGCATGCATTAAAAAGGGCATTCACTCTAGAGATAAAACAATAATACTCCCACTCTACAAGACTCTGGTCTTGCCGCACCTGGAGTATGCTCTCCAGTTCTGGCCACCAGTCCTCAGGAGGGATGTGCTGGAACTGGAGAGAGTCCAGAGAAGGGCAACAAAGATAATTAAGTGACTGAAGGCTATGGGGAAAGACTACAAGCATTGAACTTATTCTCTCTGGAGAGGAGACGTTTGAGAGGGGATATGATATCAATGTACAAATACCATACTGGTGACCCTAGCATTGGGTAAAAACTTCAGTAAAAGGGAATTTAAAAAGACATATGGCCATTCACTAGAATTAGAAGAAAATGGGGTTAACCTTTAACTGCGTAGAGGGTTCTTTACTGTAAGAGTGGTAAGGATGTGGAATTCTCTTCCACAAGCAGTGGTATCAGCGGGGAGCATCAATAATTTAAAAAAACTATGAGATGGGCACCTTAACGACCACAGCATACAGGGGTATACAATATACTTTTTAACATATAAGCACACACACAGGTTGGACTATATGGACTTTTTTCAACCTCAACAACTATGTAACTATATGTATGTTAGCACATTATGTAATTGAATAAACCTCTAGTTTATGGATTTTTTTGTTTAGGTAAGCCCTCATGCCTCATATTTACCCATATTTTGTTAAACTGGGCACAACATATCCCACCTTGGCCGACATATGTTCCATTCTATGTATTTCCAAAATCACCTTCACAAGTTGGGTCTGAGAAGGGGGGGGGGAGTAATAGATAACCAATGTAGTGGCTGCCAGCAAAATAAAAGAGGTAAGCTTATTCATAGGTTTACTGATACCGGGGAAAGGGAGGCCTAAAAGGCAGTGTAGTGGATCCATCAATAGAGAGTGATTTAGTACTTGTTGGATCAGAGACATTACCATAAACCAAAAGGGCTCAATAAGCTCACATTGCCAAAAGAAATGGAAATGGGTACCTCTATCTTTACCACAACGCCAGCATAGAGGGGAAAGGGAACGGTCTTGACAGTGTGATATCTCAGGGGTTATGTACCAGAACATAAGGATTTTATAAGCTGTCTGTCTATGCGTCACGCATCTGGATATTAAAGAGGTGGAGGACAATGGAAGGGAGGGTGATGGGGCATTGAAGAATAGATGACCACTTACGCATATAGGCATGTTGGTCCTCAGAAATTGGGTTGGCTTCATGGAGTAATTTATAAATAGAGGAGATTAGATGTAACTGTTGGGGACCTTGAGCACAAATAAGTTCAAAAGCAGTAGGTTTAAATAGTGTAAGAGATGGTGAAAGTGAGGAAAGATAATGTTTAATTTGGAGGTAGGAATAAAAAATGTGTTTAGGGATGTGGTATTTAGCCTGGAGATCATTAAAAGCATGAAATCTGTGGGTGACTGGGTGAACAAATTGGTGTAGTTAAAGCAATACAGCATCTGCCCAGGGTGAAACTCGGGTAAAGGATAAGCTGTCAGGAATAATGGGATTGAAAAGTACATTGGACAGGGGAGGGCATGGCAAAGAGAGAGAGAACTTAGTAATGCAGGCCCGCCAGATCTTCACAGTGAAGAGCATAGAGGCCAGACATAATCTCTGTAGCTTGGGATCATAAGATAGAGAAGGGGACCAAAAAAAGGAACAGGGATGAGTGGGATACAATGAGCCCATTTCAATTTCTGACCATCTACTCGACGCCGCCTGGGAAGGCAAAGACAGGACCGGTCAAAGTTGGGAAGCAAAATAATATTTTACCACACCGGGAGCACATAGGCCACCAAAATGCTTAGGGGAGAAGACTACAGTGCTAGCTACCTGATGTGCTTTATTGTCCCATATAAAAGTTAAAAACCATTGTTTAAGCAACTGTACTTGAGAGATGGACACAGATACTGGCAGATTTTCAAAGAAATAAAGCAGTTTAGGCATAATGGACATTTTCAGGACATTACTCCTGCCTAACCATGAAATGGGGAATGTATTCCAACATTTCATCATGTCATGAATGTCTTTGAATAAAGGTACTAAGTTTGCAGAGTATAAGGATGAGTAGTCAGGGGTAATCTGCACACCCAAATATTTAAGGGAGTGAGAGCACCATCAGTAGGGATATGACTTTTGTAAGGTTACGAGATCTTCAAGGGGAATATGAATAGGTAAGGTTTCTGTCTTAGAGCTATTTATTTTCTATCCTGATAGAAGGCTAAATTGGGTCAGTTGGCCATGCAAGGAAGGAAGAGATATGTGAGGATGGGTCAGGATAAGCAGGATGTCATCTGCAAAAAGGGAGAGTTTGTATTCTGACGCATGGGAACCCCCCAGATGTCTGAGTGGGCACAAATAGCAGTTGATAAAGGTTCCAGGCATAGAATAAAGAGTATCAGGGACAATGGACAACCCTGCCTAGTGCCATTGGACATCGCAAGGGGTTGGAATAAAGGGCTACTAGGGCAGAGACAAAGGGGCCCCTAAACCTAAAACGGGATAAGGTGGCAAACATATAAGGCCAACTTAACAGCTCAAATGCTTTCTGGGCATCCAAACTGAGGATCAGTGCAGGGTGGTGAACTCTGTTTAACATATCTATAAGGTCAACGGTACTGGTATTGTCTCCTGCATGTCTGGTCGGGACAAAACCCACCTGATCCTTATCTATCAATTTAGATAACATTTGGGACAGATGGTTGGCAAGGATTTTTTAAAATATTTTATAATCCGAGTTCAAGAGAGCTATCGGTCTATAATTGTCGGGGAGGGATCTTTGCCCGGCTTTGGTATAACTGAAATGAATAAATGGGTGAAGGAAGAATGGGGTGTCTGGCCTGCTTGTAGGAAGTTAAAAAGAGATAGCAGATGGGGTGCTAGGATAGAAAGGTAGGTTTTGAAATAGGAATAGGGAAGGCCACCAGGGCCTGGAGCTTTATGATTAGGGAGTGACTTGATAGTAGAGGAAAGTTCCTCCACTGTAATAGAAGCTTTCAGTTTTTGCAGATCAGAGGTGGATAACCTAGGCAAATGGATTTCTGCTAGGAAGCAGTCAAATTTTTCTTGGTTAAAAGGGGATGATGTGATAGGGTCAAACAATTATAGAGTTCACTATAATAATCTCCAAATAGCCCGACCATAGCCCGGGGAAAATGGGTAGGTTTACCATTGGGCTGTACAAAAAATCAGGGTAGGATTGAAAGGATTAAGTTTAGAAACCAGCATTCTATGGGGTTTATTAGAATATTCATAGAAATTTTGCTCTGCCCACAGTAAGGATTTGGCTGTAGCAGACATAGCTATGGATTTGAGTTGTTCATGTAGGAAAGTTACTGCACAGGGGCGAACCACTGTAGAGGAGGACACAAGAAGACGTTCAGTGGAGTGGAGCTTAGTTAAGAGGGATATTTTTTGGGCTGCAACATTTCTTTTTTTTTTTAACAATAGTTTTTATTGAGATTTTTTCACAAAGTAACAGTATATAGAGGAATGTCACAATAAATTGTGTTGAACATTTGACTGCTTAGTGATAGAGTAGTTTGCATTACATGTTATCATCACAAACAACAATAAAGTGAGGTTCTAACGTTAATTTGGTGTTGGTATTATCGACTTGGCCACTCTGTCACCATACCCAGACACCTCAACTCGGGAACATACTGTGTCAAGAAGGTAGGGGGACAGTGCGACCGACCCATTTTGACGAAGAACCTGCTTTGTTTTATGTAAAGAATGTTTTTTGGGTCTTAAATAAATATGTAGGTTTCTGAGAGAACATACAACTGTATAGATGATGTGGTGAGTGTACAATGACACTTATGTTAATCTTTCAAGGTGGTCAAGACCTGGGACTCGACAGTATCAATGATAGAAAAGGGTGGGAGTTATAAGTAAGATGGCAAAGGATAGTTTACAGCTTTGATGTGTGTAATCTGGATTGAGATGGTTGTTGGGAGGTAGTTAATAGGATATGGCGTTCATATAGTTCGAACAAATTAGCATGAAGTCATAGAGGAGAATTGGAGCCTGGGAGGGAGTCTTCAACCAGGTCCTTTGCATTAAAGTGATGTCCTCCTTGGGTCGGAAATCCATGATGCCCAATTTTTGAAGAAGTGTGGAGTGGTCAGGTTGGCTTTGGCGAAGGCGAATTGCAGATGAAAATGTGAATTCAGGAGGGTAATAAGATCCAATGTTTTGGGTGGTTGAACAGATTTCCAATGCTTTGCAATTGCAAGACGTGCATATATTAGGATATGCGATGCTAGGACTTTGGCCTGTCTTGGCCAGATGGGGATCGACAGGGCCAAGAGGAGGTCCAGAGGAGTCAATTGAGATGATATGGTACACAAGGTTGAAATAAGGGTGGACACTTCTTGCCAATATTGTTTAATGTGGGGACAGTCCCACCAGATGTGGCGCAAGGTTCCCCTTTCACTGCAGCCCCTTCAGCATTGGGGAGAGGTTGATGGGTAAATATTGGCTAGCCTTGACGGGGTGTAGTACCATATATGACATTTTTTTTTCAGAGGTTCCCAGTGAGAGATACAGCGAGACACGCAAAGAGGAAGGGTTAGGGCTTTGTTCCATAGGTTGAGTGGTGGAGGGTTGTCCGTAAGTGTGTACCAGTAGTTAGCCGAGGGAGGTGGATGTTCAGATGGAGGAGTAGTTAGTAAGTTATATGCCAGGGATATGCCTTTAATACCTGCTTGTGGAGTCTCATAAAACTTTAGGAGGTTGACCAACGTAGAGTCTTCATCAGACGCGTTAATTTTGGAAAGAATTGAGCGGAATCTGAGATATAGGAAGAAGGTCAACTTGGAAAAGTCTAAAGTATTCTGTAGTTGTGAAAATGAATGTAATCCAGATGAGGAAAACATTAGTCCGGGAGTGCTCAGTCCTTTTTGTTGCCATATTTCAAGAGATAGGTCTGGTGATAGGAGTTCTATCGCTTTGATGGGCAAATGAAGGAGAATGCTCTTAGGGATTCCTTTGTCTTGTTGAGTGAGAGTGGCCCATACTCTAAGGGCTGCCGTTATTGTATCCATACAGTTGCGTTGAGGTTTGGGTTTGAGAAGAGTGGCAGTGAGGAGAAATTTCAGTTCAATATTGATGGCTGTGGCTTCAATTTAAGTCCAAGTTTTGTTGAGTTGGGCACCCACCATTCCTTCAGCTGGTCAAGAATCACTGCTCTGTAGTATGCCTGTATGCTAGGAGCTCCCATAACTCCCCTTCTCATCGTGGTGAGAAGGGTGTCTTTCTTAAGTCTGGGTTATTTATGTTGCCAAATGAATTCATTGATTATTTTTTGCAGTTGTTGTAACTGAGTAAGGGGAATTGTGCAGAACAGGTAAAGGATATGAGGGAGAAGATACATTTCCGATTGAGCAGTTCTCAATGCCCACGAAACAGGGACAAGGCTCAGTTCCTTGGACGTGCGCAAAAGTTTCTCCTGTAGGTCATCGTTATTCAACTTTAGGATGGATTTACTCTGGAAGGTTAGGCGGATACCCAAATATGGGAGTGAGGAGCTAGAGGGCCATTGAAAGGGGGAGTTTTCTGAGATGGATTTTTAGTTATTGGATCAATGCTCAGATCTAACATAGTGGACTTGCTTTTATTAATTATATAGAAGGAGATAGCCCTGAACTAGTCTACAATTTTTTGGATAGCTATAAAGGAAGATTTGAAATCAGTTAGGGTGATGATGATGTCGTTGGCGTATAGACCGATTTTGTGTTCTAAAGATCAAAGGGGACAAAGGACACCTTGTCTTGTGCCATTGGTGATTTCAAAAGGGTCTGATTTGATCCCTGATGTCCAGACTCTAGCACTTGGGGAGGAGAACAGATTTCTAATTGCTGACAGGAATGTTCAATCTAGGCCAAATCTATGGAGCACTGCCTCCATGTACAGCCAGTGAACACTGTCGAACGACTTCTCTGCGTCCAATGATAGGAGCAGAGAAGGCGTCCTGGAGTCCTCCACCCACTGAATGAAATCAATGAGGTGTCTTGTGCCATCACTGGCTTGTATTTTTGGTACAAATCCCACCTGGTCTGGGTGGATTATTTGGGGGATAATTTTAGATAAGTGTTGTGCTAGTAATTTGGCATATAGTTTGGTATCAGTGTTTAGGAGTGAAATAGGGCAGTAATTGACAGGAAGCAAAAGAGCAACTACCAAAGCTTCCAAGGATTCCTTGTGCATGTTACCAGAAGTTGCACATTGGTTAAAGGTTTTTGCATAGGTGAGGGATGAGTAGGTCTGAGAATTGTTTGTAATATTCATTCGGGAATCCATCAGGGCCAGGGGCTTTATGAAGGGGTAATTGTTTGATAGCTTTCAGTATTTCTGTAGCAGAAAAGGGCTTCGATACGTCTTCTAGTTGTGAATGAGAAATAGAGGGGAGTTGGATGGATGAGAGGAAAGCTTCTATTTCATCTCTTTTAGGTTGGGTTCCTGGTTCTGAGTCTTTCAAAATGTAAAGTTTGGTGTAAAAGGTGGCAAACTCATTCGCTATATCTAGGGTGTTACTTACATGTTTGCCACTGGAATTTATTAGGAATTGGATCTTTTTGTTTGCTGTTTGTCTTTTCAACTGCTTGGCCATAAATGCACCTGATTTGTTGACTGAAGCGTAAAATTGGAGTTTCAGGCATTTGATATAATAGTCAAACCTTTTATGTATGTGTTCACTAAGTTGGTATCAAATGTTTTTTAGTTCAGTGAATAATTTATGGCTTGGGTGTTGTTTATTCTGGGTCTCAAGGTCCCTTATTTGTTTTAATAGGTTCTCTGTTGTGGCCGAATGTGTTTTCTTTTCTTGAGCTCCTAACTTAATAAATAGGCCTCTTAGGAAAGCCTTGTGCGCATTCCAAACAATGGGAGGATCTGAACTGAGTTTGAATTCTGCTTGAGTAGGTCTCAATCTCGGATCAAATTCTGTCTCCACAAGGTGGATTTGTGAGGAGGGATGAATTTAGCCACCAGACAGTGTGTTTAGGGGATTGGCTGTTTTTAAATATTTTGATTGAAATTGGTGCATGATCCGACCAAGTGATCACTCCAATATGAGCCTCCTATACTGATTGGAGAAGATATCTGTCTGTGAGGAACAGATCAATCCGAGAGTATGAGTTGTGTGGGTGGGAACAGAATGTGTAGTCTCACTCCACGTCATGTAGACACCTCCAGGGGATGTACAAATCTTCTTTTTTTAGTAAGGAGGACAGTGCAGAAGGCCGTCTTTTAGTTGGATTGGAAGTGTCAAGGGAAGGGTCACTAATTTTATTGAAGTCTCTGCATAGTATTAGTGGATTAGTTCTGTAGGGGGCTAGTTTAGAGATCAGATTTGCATAAAACTTTCCTTGGGCAGTATTGGGTGCATATAGATTAACTTGGGTAAGGTTTAGTTTTCAATTGTTGCGGAAAGAATCAGATACCTGCCCTTTGTATCCGCTTTGTAGTGATGTAATGTGAAAGAGGAGCTGATCGCAATCATGGCGCCCCTTTTCTTTTTGGTGGTATTAGCTATGAAGCAATGTGGGAATATTTTATGAGTACATTTGGGGGTTTCGTTTTAGAAAAATGTGTTTCCTGTACGCAGAGCACATCTGCCCATTGGGCTAGGGCTTCTTTCCATAAAAGATTTCATTTGAAGGGGGAGTTTAGGCCCTTAGTGTTAAAAGATGTAATTGTAAAGACCATGTTGCTAAATATTATCTGGAGGTGGAGATGGCGGGAGCGAGACCAGACTCAGACTATCGATGCGTTTCAAGACTTCTGCACTCAAACCAGATATACAATGTACATGTACTGTACAGATAAGCAACGTGTCAAGCAATGAACAGGTAAAGATGTTTATACTCTTCAACCAGAAATTTTACAATAAAATGGTAGGGAAGTATAACAACTACAAACCTCAGAAAAAAAAAGAACAAGAGATAGTGTGCGTAGCACACAATAACCTGGAGTGTGGATTCAAGAGAGTGTAGACGCTCATGCTGGATCTAGATTATAGATGGGACTTCTGGTTGTGCAATGGTCAGGTCATTTTTTGTCTAGTGTTGGGTTCCTGGGTGGCGGGGTATTGGCCGGGATCTTGTATTCTCTGATGAGGTGGGGGGAAGAGGGCGGAATCCCCAGTTGGTCAGTTTTTCATAGCCATCTTTTGGAGTGAGAATGGGGATGACTTGTTGCTGTAGGTGACCAACAATTTGGTTGGAAAGCCCTATTTGTAAGTGATCTTCCACTCTTGAAGGATGGAAGTGATTGGTGAAAAGGCCCGGCACATTTCCATAGTGGCTTTTGAGAGGTCATTAAAGAGCATAATGTTGGTATAGGGAGATGGTAGCAGTCGCTTTTTGTGGCATGGAGGATTTGCTCCTTTACTGGGAAGTAATGTATCCTCGCTAGGATATCTCTTGGGGTGACAGGAGGAGATGTACAGGCTTTGCAATCCTGTGTGCTCGATCAATCATTAGCGTTTAGGCAGGGTAGCAGTTTGGAGAAAAGCTGCTGCAAGTAGTTAACGATCTTGTTTGCTTTGACTGATTCGTGTACACCCCTGAATTTTATATTATTTTGCCTCTAGCGATCTTCTAAATCGGCCAATTTCAGATTTATTCTGTGTATTTCTGAGGCGTGGTGGTCATGTGCATCCAGTAATTCACTATGTGCCTTAACATGTTCCTGCATGTGCTCTTCTAGGCCATTGGTTCTATCCCCCAAGCAATCAACCCTGTCATGGATCTGGGATAGTGAGACATGCAGCTCTCTATGTAGATCCTTCTGTAGCATAAGTAGCATGGCTTTCAGTGAAGCCTCTGACACTGGGTTGTCTCATGTGGGTATTGCTGCCAGGGCTGTGGAATGCTCTGTATTAGGGAGCTCAGTGGCAGGACAGTCCCAGAGCTGTTTTTTAGGTTGTGGTTCTTTGCTGGGGGAGAGAGCAGGGAAGGACGCCAGCCTCCTACCTCTATCTGTGTGCTGTGCTGAGGCCAGGCTCTCTGGTGCTGGTGAGGTGTCCATGCCATCTCTTTTGGAGTCTCCAGGGTTTCTGGATATGCCATTCAAGTGGTTAGGAGTGGTGGCCTATGTTTCTTTCCCTAGGGAGCAGGGGGGATGTGATCCGGCCGTTCCCCACACCATCGCGGGCCTTGTTCATGGCTGCAGGCAGTAGTAGTCTGTAAGGCAGGGTACAGGAGGCACGTACCACTTATTTGACATGCCTGGCTAGCTGAGCCCTCAATGTGGGGATCGTTTTTAGGTCAGACTGTTGCTTGGGGTCGCTGAGATCTGAGCAGAGCAGCAGAGCTCTGGATCTAGATAGCCATCATGGTCCGTGGCAGGCCACGTTCCCCAGGGTGCAGCATTTCTTTTTAAGCGAGATCCCTCTGACATACATTGCTCTTGGAATAAGGCCTTGTGGGCCTCCCATAGGGTGGACGCCCCCTCCACTGAGCCAGTATTTAGCTGAAAGAATTCAACCAAAGTCTGAGAAGGCTTCTCTTTAGTGTCTAACTGGTCTAATAAAGACTCGTTCAACTTCCACTGGCAGGTTTTAGGGAAGGCCTTTGAAAGAAAGAGATCTAAAGATAATGGGGCATGATCAGACCAGGTTATTGAGCCCAGGAGAGGTGACACGACATTATTCAAAATAGGGCCTGAGACAAAAAAAAATCCAGTCTGGAAAACATCTTATGTGAAGGGGAATAGTATGAAAAATCTCAAATACCCGAGTGAGAAATTTTATCTGACCCGTATTAGGGACGTAGACATTTATTAGCGTAAAAGTGGAGGAAATAAATTCACATTCCAAAATCACATAGTGACCATGAGGGTCTAGGCGAGTGGACCCAATCCAGAGGGGACAGGTGCATTTAATCAAGATTGCTACCCCGGCCCTACCGGATGAGTCGAATGCCATGTAGGACTAGGGGAAATATCTAGAGGCAAATTTAAAGGAACCTCCTGGGAAGAAGCATGTCTCCTGAATCAAAATAGCATCCATCCAAGAGTCCCTAAACTCTTTTAAAGCTAGTCATCACTAGCATATGTAAGCAGTGTATAGTGGCAAGAGCCCCCTTGGTGTGTGCGGGGGTCAATGGAATCAAAATGACTTGTAGAGCACAAAAAAAAGAAAAGTGAACGGGGAAAAAAGAAAAAAAAAACAAAAAAAGAAAGTTAGTCTCATGGGATTGTCATTGGTATAACAACCAATAGGCCGCACTGGCCTAAAAAAAAAATAGGTAGTGCAAAAACAACAGTTGTAGACCTGAGATACAACAGTGTCTCAGGGGCCCTAGGCCGGTGCCGTAGGGCAAGTAGGGAGACATGGGTACTCCACAAGATGGCAAAACAGACAATTCCATCTTACTCTAAGGCTGTACAAGATGAAATCAAAGGAACCTTCAACTTCTGGGCTGCAACACTGAGCAGAAAGTTATAGCTTGTAAGTAAAAAAACAAAAGAACAGCAGCATAACAGATTAAGTGATGAAAAGATGAAATAATGAGTTGGTCCATGTAGGTATTAATACAATGGCAGAGCTGTACTAGGATCCTGGAGGGTGACCCTGGGAAGATCAGGTTGGGTATCTGTTATGAATGGAGTGTTGAGGAGTAGAGGAGGCCTTCTTTGTCATTCCCTTGGCAGGGGTCCAGAGCCTAGATGGGGCAGAAGGGGCCTTAGGAGTGGAGGGCGGTGGAAGTAGGTCCTCCACAGGGAGAGGAGGGAGACCCAGGCCCTTGAGAAATGCTTCCCCTCATGCACATCTCGCAGCACGTGCTGTGTCCCATCTTTCATAACACTCAGATGAAACGGGAAGTCCCAATAATAAGGAACTTTATGGGACTGTAGGTGAACAGTGATGGGTCTCAGATTGCATCTTTTCACCAGGATGATAGGAGAAAGATCGCTGAATATGCATGCAATTTCTGGTTGCTAGGGTGAGGGCCTACTTGCTGTCATAGTAGTGAAGACGTAGCACTATGTCTCTTGGCCTGGCTCCAGTAGTGGGTTTAGGGGTCATTGATCTGTGCGCTCTATCCAAATACCAATCTATGTCAGCAACAAAGGCCAAAAAGATAGGAACGTATCTTGTTTTAATGCACATATTCTTTCTCTATTTTCTAAGTTCTCCTGATGTAATTGCAATTGTAACACTGAATGTTTAAGAGAAGAGTTCTCTTCCTTCAGAGTATGCACATATTGAATCATATTGTTAAACTTGGTTTCCAGCATGTCAGTGCATTCCCCAATCTGGTCTATCTCTCCCCTCAGTTTCAGAGATAACTTCCCAACCTCCTGGGATATATTGGTGGTTAGCTGGAGAAGCAGTGTCTGGAGCTTTTTATCCAACAATTCAGGGGTTAATAGCGCTTGAGATTTGGCCCGGAGAACAGGGGGGGCCATTTGACTCGGCCATAAGGACATGTATGTGTTCAACCAGATCTTCCTGAGAAATTGAGACCAGGGATGCAGGCCTAGTCAGGAAGCACTCCATGGTAGAAGGCCGCAGCTCGGCGTGGGACTGGGGTATGGATTTTGATAGCTAATTTTCACCATGGGATGCCCAGAAGGATTAGGGGCTGATAGAACTCACCCCCGGAGCTTAACGAGGCTTGTGTTGCTATGCAGGGGCCACGGAGAGTGGAACGGGGCCAGAGATCACCTACATTGCATCCGCCATCTTGGCAGGCTGCGCATGCGCCTTAAATGTTACACTTTTAAGTATTTGTGTGATCTCTCTTTGCACATATTGAACACAACCCCAAAAACATGACAAAACACTGCACTTTAAACATTCCATTCAAATATGTATGATCAACATTTATACATATATATATATACTGTATAATGCACAAACACTGAATATAGCATAAGTTAATAGGTTCACCAAAAGTAAATTCTTTAGGTAGCTCTGAAGATGTCTTCATAAATTGTGACACCAGCATACTTTTAATTACCAGTCTCCTCAGAATCATAACATTACACCAATAAAAATACTTTCAGAACTGCACTTTGAAGTGGTTGTAAACCCAGGAAGAGCCCCAGAAAAAAAACCCTGCAAGACAAAGGCATAATGAGCTAGTATGCATAACATATACTATATATATATATATATATATATATATATATATATATGTATATATATATACAGTATCTCACAAAACTGAGTACACCCCTCAATTTTTTTGCAAATATTTTATTATATCTTTTCATGTGATAACACTGAAGAAATTACACTTTGCTACAATGTAAAGTAGTGAGTGTACAGCTTGTATAACAGTGTAAATGTGCTGTCCCCTCAAAATAACTCAACACACAGCCATTAATGTCTAAACCACTGGCAACAAAAATGAGTACACCTCTAAGTGAAAATGTCCAAATTGTGCCCAATTTGCCATTTTCCCTCCCCAGTATCATGTAACTCATTAGTGTTACAAGGTCTCAGGTGGGAATGGGGAGCAGGTGTGTTAAATTTGGTGTTATTGCTCTTACTCTCTCATTCTGGTCACTGGAAGTTCAACATGGCACCTCATGGCAAAGAACCCTCTGAGGATCTGAAAAAAAGAATTGCTGCTCTACATAAAGATGGCCTAGGCTATGAGAAGATTGCCAAGACCCTGAAACTGAGCTGCAGCATGGTGGCCAAGACATAATTTTAACAGGACAGGTTACACTGAGAACAGGCCTCGCCATGGTCAACCAAAGAAGTTGAGTGCACGTGATCAGCGTTATATCTAGAGGTTATCTTTGGGAAATAGACGTATGAGTGCTACCAGCATTGCTGCAGAGATTGAAGGTGTGGGGAGTCAGCCTGTCAGTGCTCAGACCACACGCCGCACACTGCATCAAATTGGTCTGCAGGACTGTCGTCCCAGAAGGAAGCCTCTTCTAAAGATGATGCACAAGAAAGCCCGCAAACAGTTTGCTGAAGACAAGCAGACTAAGGACATGGATTACTGGAGCCAAGTCCTGTGGTCTGATGAGACCAAGATAAACTTATTTGGTTCAGATGGTGTTAAGCATGTGTGTCAGCAACCAAGTGAGCAGTACATATACAAGTGTGCCTTGCCTACAGTCAAGCATGGTGGTGGGAGTATCATGGTCTGGGGCTGCATGAGTGCTGCCGGCACTGGGGAGCTACAGTTCATTGAGGGAACCATGAATGCCAACATGTACTGTGACATACTGAAGCACAGCGTGATCCCCTCCCTTTGGAGACTGGGCCACAGGGCAATATTTCAACATGAAAACAACCCCAAACACACATCCTAGATGACCAATGCCTTGCTAAAGAAGCTGAGGATAAAGGTGATGCACTGGCCAAGCATGTCTCCAGACCTAAGCCCTATTGAGCATCTGTGGGGCATCCTTAAACAGAAGGTGGAGGAGCGCAAGGTCTCTAACCAGCTCCGTGATGTCTTCATGGAGGAGTGGAAGAGGACTACAGTGGCATCCTGAGAAGCTCTGGTGAACTCCATTCCCAAGTGGGTTAAGGTAGTGCTGAAAAATAATGGTGGCCACACAAAATAATGACACTTTAGGCCCAATTTGGACATTTTCACTTAGGGGTGTACTCACTTTTGTTGCCAGCAGTTTAGACATTAATGGCTGTGTGTTGAGTTCTTTTGAGGGGACAGCAGATGTACACTGTTATACAAGCTGTACACTCACTACTTTACATTGTAGCAAAGTGTTTTTTCTTCAGTGTTGTCACATGAAAAGATATAATCAAATATTTTTTAAAAATGTGAGGGGTGTAATCACTTTTGTGAGATACTATATATATATATATATATATATATATATATATATATATATATATAGTGACGCTATGTGAGGCACCATAATGGATGGGCGATACCGATACTTGTCGCCTCGCATGCAATCACTTTGCGGCGACTAGCGGGAGTCCAACCCAGGTTTTGCCAGCCACCGTGGCAGAGCTGGTTCTGGCCCGGACTTTCTGGTCCCCTCAAACCCCTTTACACTTGCATTTAATGACCAGGAAGAGAGCAGAGGAGAGCTTTATCCTGGATTTCAGAGGGAGAAAGCTGAGTGAGCTCTATGTGCTGATTTGGATTCAAAGATCAAGGTTTGCACTGTGCTTATGTTTTGTGGGTGTAGGGGACAGCCCCACAATGTATAGAGAGGAACCCGATTGTTTAGTTTAGCTCCAGACGGCGAGGTTTTTCTTTCTGTTTTTTATGTGTTTTGATCTTGCAAACCTGTGATAATAAACCTGGCAAGCCCCCAGACTTTAAAGAAACTGACCTCCTTGCTGAATATTTTCCTCTGAAAAGTGATCAACACAAGCTAATCTCCCACACATGGTGGAGTTCAGCAAGGCAGCTTTCAGAGATGGAGGAAATGTTGAAGGTCCTGCTGCAAGCCAATGCAGCTCAGCAGGATATCAACCGCCTGGTCGCAGAGGCCGCTGCAGCTCAGCGAGAGGAGAGTCGCCAGGCTATCGTAGAACAACAAGCGGCTCAACAGGAGATGAACCAACAGTTTGCGGAGGTCCTGCTGGAGTTTAAAAAGGGGGCCCGCACCTTCTGTGGCATTGTAACCAAAATTGGTGCACGCCTCCTACCATCTAAAGAAGATGGCACCGGCGGATGAAGTAGAGGTGTACCTCACAACTTTTGAGAGAGTCGCCGACCGTGAGGGGTGGCTGAAGGAGCAGTGGACAGGGTTGTTGGCCCCATTTTTGACAGGTGAGCCCCAAAAGGCCTACTTTGATCTGGAACCAGATAAGGCCCAGGACTATGAGACTCTAAATGCAGAGATACTCGCACGCCTGGGGGTCACCATGACAGACCGGGCCCAACGCATGCATCAGTGGACCTACCGCACCGACAAGCCACGCCATTCACAGATGTTCGACCAAGTTCACCTTACCAGGAAATGGCTACAGCCGGAGACTTTGCCAGGTCCCCAGATTGTGGAGTGCGTGGTCATGGACCGCTATCTGCGGGTGCTCCCTGCTGCTTTGAGGAAATGGGTCAGCCATGGGGACCCCAAAACTGCAAGCCAGCTGGTGGACCTCGGGGAGAGATACATGGCTGCTGAGGACTTGTTGCGCCCATCTGGGCCCCACTACAATGTGTCTAGAGGTGAAAGATCACCCAGCGGACCCGGTAAGACTCTTCCAGGGTTCAAGGGCGTGGGTGAATTTAATAAGACTGATACAGCTAAAGAGACTGGGGGCGCTAGACCTTGAGACTGGCCAAAGAAGCCAGGAAGGTCTTGGGGACCCTTGAGAGGACTGGGTATAGAACACATACAGTGCTACCGATGCCATGCATTGGGCCATATTGCTGCCAATTGCCCCCTGAATGATGAACCCATGCAATGCGATTGTACTTATATGAATAGATGCTTTTCTCTTTTTTCACAGGTCGCATATACAGTATCATGTTCAAATCACATAGAGAAGCAAATGTGTGTGATTTTTTTTGATGGGAGACCAGTCACTGCACTGCTTGACTTGGGTAGTGTGGTGACGTTGGTAAAAAGCAATTGTGTAGATCAGGGATATGCAATTAGCGGACCTCCAGCTGTTGCAAAACTACAAGTCCCATGAGGCATAGCAAGACTCCGACAGCCACAAGCATGACACAGAGGCAGCGGCATGATGGGACTTGTAGTTTTGCAACAGCTGGAGGTCCGCTAATTGCTTATCCCTGGTGTAGATCCTGCAAGATTACACCCTAGCACTGTCACAGTCATTTGCGTCCATGGGGACACTCATGACTACCAGACGGCGGTGGTTGGGATTGACACCCCTTGTGGTAGTGTGACTCATTCAGTGGGGGTGGTACCTTTACTACTTTATGACGCCCTAGTGGGCAGGGATTTTCCCCATTTTTGGAGGTTATGGAAAGGCACAGGGAGTCTGGAGGATAGCGCTCCCCCTGCTGTGGAAGCACAGGACTTCTCGCCAGACCCGTTTTGCCAAATGGAAGGGGTAACTGGTGTCAGGACCAAGGAGGGAGGAGACCCTTTTCCTGTACTGGCTGGGGAGCCGGAGGAGCTGGAAGATAGCTCACAGCGGGGGCTAATGACCCAGACAATGTCTCTGACCCCGATGGTGAGAGTGAACCGAATGTAATACCTGACTCAGAGGTCCGAAGAGAGGACTTTAGTACAGTACAACTACGGGATGTCACTCTCCTTAGAGCCAGAGAAAATGTGAGGGTGATGGATGGGAAACCTGTGGGTCCTAATTGGGGGGTATCTTTTCCCCACATGGTGCTTAAAAATGATTTGTTGTATCAGGTGGTGAAACGCAGGGAGGATGAAGTAGAAAAAGCTAGTGGTTCCAAACCCTTCCGCAGGGTGCTGCTAGATCTGGCCCATGGGCATGTAATGGGGGGACACCTGGGTATGGAGAAAACCAAGGAGAGAATAACCCAGAGATTCTTCTGGCTGGGGTTGTATGCAGACATCAAAGAATACTGTGAATCGCGCCCAGAGTGTCAAATGACCCCATTTTCGTAGTCCCCTTGTCCCCCTTCCCATAATTGAAGTGCCATTTAAGCAAATTGGCATGGATCTTGTGGGACCAGTAGTAAAATCTGCCCGGGGGCACCAGCACATCCTGGTGATCCTGAACTATGCGACCCACTATCCGGAGGCCATACCCTTGCGGAATACCTCCACTAAGACTATCGCCAAGGAGCAGGTCCAGGTGTTTAGTCGGGTGGGGATCCCTAAAGAAATCTTGACAGATCAGGGTACCCCGTTCATGTCCAGAGTAACCAGAGAATTGTGCAAGTTGTACAAAATCTCCCACCTCCTTACCTCAGTTTACCTCCCCCAAACTGACGGTCTGGTGGAAAGGTTTAACAAGACCCTCAAGAGTATGCTAAAAAGGTGGTGGATAAAGATGGGCAAAATTGGGATTTTTTGCTGCCGTACCTCATATTTGCCATACGAGAGGTTCCGCATGCATCTACGGGGTATTCCCCCTTTGAACTCTTGTTTGGTAGACATCCCAGGGGGTTGCTAGATGTCGCAAAAGAGAAGTGGGAAAGAGAGGCCACCCCATATAGAATCGTCATAGAGCAAGTCTCTTTGATGCAGGATTGAATCTCAGCTGTCCTGCCCCTTGTACGAGAGCATATGGTGCATGCCCAGGAAGCCCAGAGAAGGGTTTATAATCATGGTGCCAAAACCCAAACTTTCAAACCCGGAGACAGAGTGCTGGCACTAGTCCCCACCGTTAAAAGTAAATTCCTGGCAAAGTGGCACTACAAGTTTACCAGCCTGGGAATAGGAAACCAGAGCAGATAGAGTTTATTGGCAGTACCCGCTCCCCAAAAGGCCAGGTTTTCCCTGACCTCGGATGTCCCCATAACTCAGAGTCCTTGACACTGATGCAACTTTAAGGAATTTGTCAGTAAAAATAGAGAATTTTTTTCTTCCCTACCTGGACTGACCACTGTACTACAACATGACATAATCACAGAACCAGGGGTCCGTGTAAATGTGAAACCCTACCGAATACCTGAGACTAGACGAGAGGCAGTGGCAAGAGAAATAAAAACCAGGTTGGAGTTAGACGTGAAAGAGTAGTCCCACAACGCCTAGTCGAGCCCTATAGTGCTGGTCCCAAAGCCCGATGGCACTATCCGGTTCTGTAACGATTTTAGGAAACTGAATAATGTGTCTAAGTTTGGCGCATACCCAATGCCACGGGTTGATGAACTTGTGGACAAGTTGGGAAGTGCCCGATACATAACAATCCTAGACCTAACTAAGGGATACTGGCAGATCCCCCTAATGGCATCAGCAAAGGAAAAAATGGCCTTTTCTAAACTGAGGGGTCCTTCCAATACAAACGAATGCCATTTGGTCTGCATGGGGCCCCTGCATCCTTCCAGAAGATGATGGACAAAACCTTGAGGCCACATCGGCCCTATGCAGCGGCCTATTTGGATGATGTGGTCATTCACAGCCCCGGGTGCAGGCAGTGGTAGATTCGTTGAGGGTAGCAGGTTTAACAGCCAACCCAAAAAAGTGTGCCATGGGTCTGGAGGAGGCCAAATACCTTGGGTATGTGACTGGCCGGGGTCTGATCAAGCCCCAGACCAATAAGATTGAGGCAATTCAAAAGTGGCCTCATCCAGTGAACAAAAAACAGGTTTGTACCTTCCTGGGGATGCGTCATCCCCGACTTTGACACCATTGCTGTCCCTTTGACCGATCTGACGAAGAGTAGATGGTCGGGAATGGTTAAGTGGAATCTCGAAGCCCAGAAGGCATTGCAGAAGTTGGAGCAAGCCCTTTGTGTACAGCCAGTGCTCGTGATCCGAGTTGATGTGTGACAATCGGGAGAAAAATAGCCGGGTGACTAGGTGGTTCCTGGCCCTACGGTCGTTTAAGTTCTCAGTGGAACACCGGGCAAGAAGGCTCTAGAATAAGGCCTTTCCCGTGCCCACTGCATGGTCGGGACACTTGCTCGGCCCCAGGGGCTTGAGCAGGGGGGGATATGTGATGTTATGCGAGGCGACATAATGAACGGGCAATACGCAATCACTTTGAGGCGACTGCTGAGAGTCCGACCAGGGTTTTGCCAGCCACCGTGGCAGAGCTGGTACCAGCCTGGACTTTCTGGTCTACTCAAACCTCTCTCCATCTGCATTTAATGACCAGAAATAGAGCAGAGGAGAGCTCTATCCTGGATCTCAGAGGGAGAAAGCTGAGTGAGCTCTGTGTGCTGATTTGGACTCAAAGATCAAGGTTTGCACTGTGCTTATGTTTTGTGGGTGTAGGGGACAGTCCCACACTGTATAGAGAGGAACCAGATTTTTAGTTTAGCGCCAGATTGCAAGGTTTTGTTCTGTTTTTTATGTGTTTTGATCTTGCAAACCTGTGATAATAAACCTGGCAAGCCGCCAGACTTTAAAGAAACTGACCTCCATGATGAATATTTTCCTCTGAAAATGATCCCCACGAGCTAATCTCCCACAATATATACAGTTGTGCTGATAAGTTTACATACCCTGGCCTTTATGATTTCTTGGCTATTTTTCATTGAATATGAATGATAACACAAAAACAGTTTTTTCACTCATGGTTAGTGCTTGGCTGAAGCCATTTATTATCAATCAACTGTGTTTACTCTTTTTTAAATCATAATGACAACAGAAACTACCCAAATGCCCCTGATCAAAAGTTTACACACCCTGGTGATCTTGGACCGATAACATGCACACAACTTGACACAAAGGGGTTTGAATGGCTATTAAAGGTAACCATCCTCACCTGTTATCTGTTTGCTTGTAGTTCGTGTGTGTGTATAAAAGGTCAATGAGTTTCTGGACTCCTGACAGACCCTTGCATCTTTCATTCAGTGCTGCATTTACGTTTCTGGATTCTGAGTCATGGGGAAAGGGGCTAAAATTTTGAGTTTGTCTACCTGACCATGGTTTGGTTTAAAAAAAACCCCTCATTTTCCACTTCTTGATTAGAGTTTGAACACTGCTGGTTGGCATTCTAAATTCCTTGGATATCTTTTTATATCCCTTTCCTGCTTTATACAGTTCAACTACCTTTTCCTGCAGATCCTTTGACAATTCTTTTGCTTTCCCTTGACTCAGAATCCAGAAAATGTCAGTGCCGCACAGGATGAAAGATGCAAGGGTCTGTCAGGAGTCCAGAAACTCATTGACCTTTTATACACACACACTAATTACAAGCAAACAGATCACAGGTGAGGATGGTTACCTTTAATAGCCTTAGCTTTAATGTTATCAGTCCAAAATCACCAGGGTATGTAAACTTTTGATCAGGGTCATTTGGGTAGTTTCTGTTGTCATTATGATTTAAAAATAGTAAACACAGTTGATTGATAATAAATGGCTTCAGCCAAACACTAACTATGAGTGAAAGAAATGTTTTTGTGTTTTCATTCATATTCTCTGAAAAATGGCCAAGAAATCATCGAGTATTCAAATGTATGGGAACGTATTAAATACTAAAGAACCGGTAAAAAGTCTCTTATACTTACTTTTGTGTTTTTGTAAAGAAAGTGAGTATCAATCACAAACCGACTTCGGTAAATAATAGTTAGTTGACACAAATGATAAAAATTTAGTATTACTGTTGTCTTTGATGGGTTTACTGGGACTAGTTTTCAAATGTATGGGACCACTAAAACCTGACTATTGTAATTTCGATTCCGATAATTTCCATTGGTAGGAGTGGACACTAGACAAACGAACATTAATCACACACACATATTTTCCAGTTACTCAAAGACCTGAGGACTGTCTGGGAACGTAGAAAGTAGGACACGCCGTGACTGTAAAAGACCTAAGACTCAGTTCCCTTTCGTTTTCTTAACAGTTTCCTAGACGTCCTTTTCCATCAACTTGAC
>BLSH010433274.1:709769-722587 GCA_018402905.1 Glandirana rugosa | reverse complement strand
ATATATCTTGTTTTATTTTGAGCGTGTGTGTGTGTAAAATTACACTTAATTATACATATAATATTGCATATTGTAATATTATAATATAAAATGCACATATACTGAATAAAGTATAGGTTAAACGGTTACACCAAAAGTAAATTTGTTAGGTAGAGCCGAAGATGTCTTTATAATCTGTAACACCAGCATAATTTTAATTACCAGCCTCCTCAGAATCATAACATTACACCAATAAAAATACATTTTGAACCATGGTCAATAATGTTAAGTTGTTCCCTGAGGTTTATTTTCTTTGATACTTTTTATTGAATGAACATAAATGTTATATATAGATGTGGTTGCACATGGCTGCATAGGTCCTTTGCTCAGATGTCACATTTAACAGCTTTTTAGTGTAGATAAATGGCTCATTTATCAAGTGTACAAGAGTGGCCCATATGGTAAACTGGTGCAATCTGTGCAGTGCTGTTCCTATATTTATAGAATTAGATTGTGCTTGAGTTAAATCGCCTCCTCTGTTTTCATTGAAAGAATATATATTTATTGTTCTAGCAATGAAAACAGTGTCATATTTGGTGACTGTGGCCAGTAAATACAAATGAGAAATTGATTTACATAAAATGGGTTTTGGCATACATGTGATTTATGACAGATATACAGTATATACTGTATGTGAAGCTTGCTGTAGTAATTGTTGTGTTCACACTAAAACACTGTATATGTCTACAAATTTCAAAGAAAAAACACCTGAAAAGAGAGCAGTTAAAGTAAATACACAGATTTAACTTTATAACATTATGATAATGAGAATAAAAGGAATAAATGTGTGTTTGGTGCTGCCAGAAAAATATAATATGGTTTCAAATCCCATAATAAATAATGCCCTTGTGCTGGTAAGTAACACAAATGTGTGGTATCCTCTGGTAGGAATATAAGTTGAATACTAGTCCAGGACTACAAATCACCTCCCCCATTAAATATTATTCTTCAAATAAGTGCCTTGAAGAGGTCCCTGACAGTATTATAATATACCTCCCCAATAGTGTTTGAAATTAATATCCAGATATATAGTTAAAGAATTCCCCCTTAAATACAAAAATAAAGTGCTATGGTGCAAAAAGCATAAATGCATTCATGAACGAAATTGGATGTTACCATTTATAGACATAAATATTACATAATAATAAATAACATTACAAATAACAATTCCTGAGTTAATATAAAAAGTCCTCAAAAATGGTGTAACTGGTGTGTATTATACTTGTGGTAAGTAAGTGTTCCCCCTCTAGAACCGCACTCACCAGAAAGCTTGAACCCAAAAACTGTTAGAAGGCACTGTAAGTAAGTATTCAGGATTCTCTGTATGGATATAAGTTTCTGCTCCTCCTCTTCTTGATCGCAGATATCAATATCAATGGTGGGCTCACGCCTCATAGTGGGAATCTGTATGGTTTTTGTTAGTGAAAAGCTTAAAATTACACTTACCGTATATTTGGTCAGGAAGTAAAAGGGGTGCAAAACAATATGTCTAGGATGCCCTGCGTTCAACGGACTAAAAATTGGAAGTGACACGATGACGCAACAAACCCCACCCTGCGCATTTCGTCAGAATGACGTCATCAGGAGCTGCACATTAGTGTTACTTATCAACACAAGGGCACTATTTACCACGGTGATTAAAACCACATTACATTTTTCTGGCAGAGCAAAGCACACCTTTATTCCTTTTATTTTTATTTTTCACTCTACCATTTTGTAGAAGTCTGTGGGTGTAGGCAGCAGCTGATTGTAAATTCCATAATGTGGAATTACTTTTTCATTATGACAATGAGACCCCCTTTCCACGTTAAGTCTCCTTGTAACCCTGTGAGACATTAACTCTACCTGCAAATCTAACACTTTATGAACAAATTAACTCTTAATGTAACAATAATTCTAAAATGAACCCACACAAACCCCCCCCCCCCTTCCTATAAGACATTTATCCTCATACTACCCATCCCTGTAAAAGAGATATACAAGTATTGCGCTAGTGAAAAAAATATGTGAAAAAGCAGCTACCACTGCAACCTCCCAAATTGCAAACGTAATAGTAGTAAAAAAAGTGGAGCGCTATAGATACGTGTACAAGCTAGAAAATACAAAAGTCCTCAATCATGATTCCATATATTGAGTGAAATTTTGAAAAAGATAAGAAAACCAGAAGAATAACTTCCACCGGTAAGTAAACTAAACAATGTGCAGAGTCCTCAATACAGAGTCCATATATAGTGAAATATTAAGGAAACTTGAAGAGTGTCTTCCACGCATATAATATGAAATCTTCAGTTCCACCTGAAGCACCATCGAGATCGTGTGTCTCCGGCGTGAGAGAGAGAGTGTCTTCCGAGTGAGAGCGTCTATTCCGTCTCAGAGTGACTGATTGATCTGAATCAGTCACTCTGAGACGGAATAGACGCTCTCACTCGGAAGACTCTCTCTCACGCCGGAGACACACGATCTCGATCGATTGATCTCACAACCTCACAGATCGGCATTCTCATACAATAGAAGGGCTCTCTCTAGCAGGAGAAATACTCGCTGTCTCCATCTAAGGCTCTGTCCATTGATCTCATTGGAAGCTCTCTGAACATTCTCTACAGTTCATCACATAAGGAGCCCTGCCAATCCCCGGGAGTGGTTATAATCCACCACAACTAACTTTACTGGTACACTGTGAATATCTCTGGAGTCTATTCCTTGGAGTCTGTGTTCCAGCTGTTGGTGCCCTACAAGACACTGGATATATCTGACCTGTGGAACTAACATCTGTGGGGTGATTTATGTCAGATGTGGATCCGTGTTCCCCTTGACGTGGTCTGTTCCCCTGCCATTGATTTGATCAAGCGTGTTCAATATACATTCTGGTAAGAGTACCCTATCCCTATATGGTGAAGGTGGATGGTACACATGGGTGCTTCAGGTGGAACTGAAGATTTCATATTATATGCGGTGGAAGACACTCTTCAAGTTTCCTTAATATTTCACTATATATGGACTCTGTATTGAGGACTCTTTGCACATTGTTTAGTTTACTTACCGGTGGAAGTTATTCTTTTGGTTTTCTTATTTTTTTCAAAATTTCACTCAATATATGGAATCATGATTGAGGACTTTTGTATTTTCTAGTTTGTACACGTATCTGTAGCGCTCCACTTTTTTTACTACTACCCATCCCTGTAGCCCTAACCCTCACCGTAACCCTCCTAAATCCTAAAATTAACTCTCTCTGTGACTCTAACACGAATCTTCCCTATAATCCTAAAACGAACCCTTACAACAGCCCTCTCTTTTACCCTAACACTAATCACACACATCTTCCTTATATTTCTTAAGATAACCCATACAATAACACTCCCATAAGACATTTACCATTGTACTAACCCTATATTTAACCTTATCCTGCTGGTATTCCTAAAAATAACCCATTCTAATTCTACACTTAACCTTCCTTATACGAACTCTTACAAAAACCCTGTTACCTTTTTTTTTTAAATCATACAGATCTAGGTGGAAGCAGCATCGGTCTGATGCTGCATTTGTCCTCCGGCAGCTCTAAGACTGAGAATCGAGCGATCAAACACCGCTGATTGCTCAGTTCTCACTGCTCCATGAGCAGAGAGCTGGTGATTGTCAGTCTGCACCCACAACTGCTGTCTGCTCTGCTGTGGAGGGGGAGGGAGCGGCTGGCTCATATACTGAAAGGCTAAGCCAGGTGCCAGTCCAGGTTCCTGGGTGGATCCCGTCCATATGGTCACAATCTTTCCCAGCCTGGACCAGCACTGAGATATCAACCTACAGCAGGCTTTAACCCACTGTCAGCTGAAAACGGGTCACAGGAGTGCAGAACGAATGGATGGACAAAGCTGATCACAGATCAGGGTTAAGGGTCAATCACAGCGGCCCTTTACCACATGATCAGCTGTGATCAATCATGCCGCCTATCCATGTGCTCCTTGCTGCAAAGGCCAATTATAGGTGAGGGCAGTGGCCATTTGTTTGTACTGTTGAAATATTGATAAGGGGACACACTGGACACCTTTGCTGCCATGGTGCTGTATGCTGGGTGTTCACTGCACCCCTGTGCCTTCAAGGAGAGATGGGCTCTTTCCAGGCTCACCTGCCCTTTGCCTATCCATTATAATGCATGTGCTTCCACTGTGGAGGCTCTCAAAATTTAGAGTTAGGACTACAAAAAATACTGGGGTGCCTTGACAGGGCTCTGTAACTTATGCATGTATTTGCAAATGTGTGCAAACCAAACCCCTGTTTTTAATGCATACTGTTAGACAGGATAATTTGGTTGGTTGCAGGCTGGTCGGTAAGTTGAGCTAGAAATTTATTTGGTTTTGTTTTGCATTTGTTGCCCTTCCATGTGCTCCTTGCTGCAAATGCCAAATATAGGTGTGGGCAGTGACCATTTGTTTGTACTGATCAACCTTGCCTTGTTCTGCACTGTGTCTGTGTGGAGGTGATCATCTTGGTAGAAGCAGGGCTTTGCATCTTCATGCCAGAGCCTCCAGCGTCAATATTTTGTGTGGCCGCCATTATTTTCCAGCACTGCCTTGACCCTCTTGGAAATGGAGTTCACCAGAGCTTCACAGGTTGCCACTGGAGTCCTCTTCCACTCCTCTATGACTACATCACGGAGCTGGTGGATGTTAGAGACCTTGCACTCCTTCACCTTCCGTTTGAGGTGCATTTGGGGTCGTTATGTTGGAATACTGCCCTGTGGCCCAGTCTCCGAAGGGAGGGGATCATGCTCTGCTTCAGTATGTCACAATACATGTTGGCATTCATTGTTCCCTCAATGAACTGTAGCTCCCCAGTGCCGGCAGCACTGCAGCCCCAAACTATGACACTCCCACCACCATGCTTGGCTGTAGGCAAGACACACTTGCCTTTGTACTCCTCACCTGGTTGCCGCAACACACGCTTGACACCATCTGAACCAAATAAGTTTATCTTGGTCTCATCAGACCACAGGACATGGTTCCAGTAATCCATGTTCTTAGTCTGCTTGTCTTCAGCAAACTGTTTGTGGGCTTACTTGTGCATCATCTTTAGAAGAACAGAAGGGAGGGAGAGGCTTAAAAGTGTACTTTATTCACGTGAGATTAAAAACACTTACCGGAGTGTAGAAGGAAACATGCTTGTCCAAGAAGAGTGCAGTCCTGATGATATGTCTGGTTCTGCGGGCTCCACTACGGTGGTAGACAGCTGGAAAGGGTCATCCAAATGCGCTGGACTGGATGTCGGGTGTGCACAGAATCCAGGAAGAACCACGCTAGTCAGTACTGGTCGCTGGGATGGAAGTGATGTCACTGTATAGGGGAAGAGCCAGGCTAGAGCAGAACAGTGTCTGTCAGGTTGCAAAGCTGTGGGCTGGGCTACGTGCTCGAGGTCTCTGCTCCTTCTAATGGCCCCTGGACACCACTCTGAAGGCTGGCTGTCTCCCCCCCAGTTTGGATGCATTTAAATAACACACATACCTATTAATGATCTCACCTGCTGGAAGCACCAGATACCCACTGACTCATCTTTAGAGGAGGCTTCCTTCTGGGACAACAGCCATGCAGACCAATTTGATGCAGTGTGAGGCATATGGTCTGAGCACTGACAGGCTGACCCCCCCACCTTTAACCTCTGCAGCAATGCTGGCAGCACTCATACGTCTATTGCCCAAAGACAACCTCTGGATATGACGCTGAGCACATGCACTCAACTTCTTTGGTCGACCATGGCGAGGCCTGTGCTTAGTGGAACCTGTCCTGTTAAACCGCTTTATAGTCTTGGCCACTGTGCTGCAGCTTCGTTTCTGGGTCTTGGAAATCTTCTTATAGCCTAGGCCAGGGGTAGGCAACCTGGGGCCCTCCAGCTGTTGCAGAACTACAAGTTTCATCATGCCTCTGGGAGTAATTGTAACTGCCAGCCTTGCAATGCCTCATGGGAAATGTAGTTCCATAACAGCTGGAGGGCTACTGGTTGCCTACCCCTGGCCTAGGCCATCTTTATGTAGAGCAACAATTCTTTTTTTCAGATCCTCAGAAAGTTCTTTGCCATGAGGTGCCATGTTGGACTTCCAGTGACCAGTATGAGAGAGCGATAACACCAATTTGTTTTTTTTTAATCAAAAGGTATCTTTATTGAAACAAAAAAGAATTATGAGGAATACATTGACAAGTGTCGACTGTAAACAATTTGTATGTTACTACATGTCAAAGAGTCATTCCACAATCTTAGTAAAGTGTTGCACAGTCTACCATATTATGTCAATAATTTTGATTGCTAATAATGGCAGGCAAGATTTATTCATGAAACAAACAAACTAGTAATAACTTTAACCTGGTTCTGATGATATTGATTAATAGTGTTACGCCCTGGAGGTGCTGCTCTCCCTATCTGCCTGCAAGTCTGTTTTATCTGTTATTGTACCATGGATTAACCTTGGAGTAGCCTGTCTCTTATCAACTGCATAGGTGCAAGGCCTGGGGTGTCGAGCCATGGCTGCCAAAGTTTGGAAAATTTCATAGGTGCATTCTGGTGCTGATATGTCAGTTTCTCTCTAATTAGCATCTTATTCATTAATTCTATTCATTGCTTGTCTTCGGGGACTCTAGGAGATATCCAATACTGGGCAATTAATTTACGGGCTACATACAGCAGTCTCAGGATCGCTGTATGGTGATGTGGCATGAGAGTATCGTCTTCTAAAGCTCCAAGAAGACATATTATTGGATTATTCGGTAGTCTTATCTGAAATGTTTGTGAAATGATGGTGGTAATCTTGGACCAGTATCTAAACAATTTGGGACACTTCCAGGACATGTGCAGTAAGTTGCCCTCTTCTCTCATACATTTTGGGCAGAGAGGAGTATCTCTCCTACCCCATTTATAAAGTTGTAATGGCGTTCTATATGCCCTATGTAATAAAAATAAATTAGAGAGCCTCTGGGAAGCTGAGACTGACACCAGAGGAGCGGATGTCAGACATAGGTCCCACATCTCCCTATATATGGGGCCCAGATCTCTTTCCCAGTTTCTTTTGCATGGGAGTGTTGTGGGATCATGAGTGGCCTGCAGCAACGTAATATAGGACCTTGAGATCATTCCCTTTATGTCCGTTGTGGTACCTATTTCCTGTAGTAAGGGATCTTCACTAGCAGCTAGGGTAATGAATCTTCCCTGAGTCCCCAGAGCGTGCCTCAATTGGAGGTATTTGTAGAACTGGTGCTGGGGTAGGCCAAACTCTGTTCTTAATTGCATGAAGGATTTAAAGGTGGAGTCAGTGCATAGTTGTTATATGTACAAAATACCCATTCTCTCCTATATTTGAAAGTCCTGCAATTTATATAATTCTCTGAACTTGGGGTTATTTCAGATAGGGGTATACGGGTTATAGCCTCTCACTTTAAGTGTTATCTTTGTAGATTTCCAGAGTATATTGAGTAACCTAATTGTAGGGGTGTTTGGCGGTATATGTTTAAACCCTGCTTCTTGATGGGTTAGTGCTGGGGTAGGTGATCCCTGTGGCATTAGAAGATTGCGAATAGGGTCTAAAGGATCTTTGAGTCCCCAGGCCCCCAGCTGCTGGAAATGGGAGGCCATGAAGTAAAATTGTGAGGAACAGCCAGTCCCCCCTGTTCTTTACCGAATTGTAAAGTATGTACACTTATTCTTGATGGCTTATCCCTCCATATTAAGGCTCTAAAGAGGGAATCTTTTTAGGAAAACCAGCTGTGAATGATCCACACTGGAGAGTTGTGGAACACATACAGTGGTTGGGGTGCCCACACCATTTTATGCAAAGTTTTGCTGTGGGGGCTGCATATAATAGTTATACCCACTTAACAAAGTTTTTGCCCAGTCCGAAGCCTGACATAGATATGGCTACCCTACACTATTGAACGCCTTTGCGGCACCCAGTGAGAATATAGCTCTATTTCCTGGGTTATCTACCTCTATTTGAAGAATAATGAATAGCCTACATATGTTAAGTGTTGTTGACCTGGCTGGTATAAAACCCGATTGGTCTCTGTGTACCAATTTGTGGATAATTTTTGCTAACCTGTTCGCCAGGAGCCGGGCCAACAGCTTAGCATCAAAGGTGAGAAGGGATATGGGTCTATAAGAGTCTGTGAGTGCCAGGTTTTTGCCTGGTTTAGGTATCACAACTACAATGGCTTCATTCATTGAGAGGGGTAAATTTTAGCAGTGCTTCATTGTAGACTTTTAGGAGGGTAGGAATTAGCTGAGGCGCATATTTCCTGTAGGCCTCCTCTGGCAATTAATCAGAACCAGGGGATTTGCCATTTTTCGTGCTTCCCAATGCTTCCATTAGTTCTTCCTCTGTCAGGGGAGCGTTTAGGCTCCTAGTGTCTGCAGAGGAAAGTGTAGGCAACGGATGAGCATTAAGAAACTCTTCCAACTCAGTTTGGGAAGGCTGGGCTTTGGAAGAGTAGAGGTCCACAAAAAAACTTGTGAAAGGCCTTTATGATACCTGGGGTGGAAGTCTGTAAAAGACCCTGTGTATTCCTAATACAAGGTAGATTGTTGGTTTTTGGTTAGCATTGCCAGGAGGTGTCCTGTATTTTCCCACTCCTCGTAATGCTTCTGTGCTAAGAAAAAGCCTTTATTTTCCACCAGTTGGAGGGCTATTTGTTGAGATAAGGACTGTGCTGAGAGCCATCCTTTTCTATTTTCCTCAGTAGGGTTATTTATAAATCTAGCTTCCGCTGTCTGAACTTCCGAAAGTATTGTGTTTTCCCAGGCCTTTGTTTCTGATTTGATATGGTTAATCTTGATTATAAAATGTCCCCTGAGATATGCCTTAAAGGCATCCCACACCATTTCTAAAGTGGCGGTTCCTAGGTTGTTTTGAAAGTAGGAAGTAATAGCTGTCATTATCGGGTCAGGTTCAGGGAACAGGGACAGCCAGAATGAATTACATTTCCAGCATCAAAGAGGTGCATGATCTGAAACTGTTCTGGGCTCATATTTAGCCTCTCTTATTACCGGTAGCATGATATCATTTCCTAGTCCCAGATTTATTATCGATAAGCCCCCATGGGTGGCAGAATAACAGGAGTACATTTTCAAGTCAAGGTGTTGCAATCTCCATAGATCCACTAGGCCTAATTCTTTGAGTAGCCTTGTAAACCCAGTAGAGCCCTCCTCTTCTGGGGGTCTCTGTGAAGGCTGTCCCCTTAGTTTATCTTTAGAAGGATCTAGAAAATTATTGAAATCACCCATCACTGGTACGGGTAAGTTGGGATTTTTCACCATAAAGTTTGCGAGAGTCCTCAATATTTCAGCCGAAAATGGAGAAGGGATGTATACCCCAGCTAAAAGTAATTTCAAATTTTGTATTGAACATATCAAAAACACATAGCGGCCCTTGGTATCTATCTGAGCGTCCAGAGTCGTAAGTGGTGTGCCCCAGTGTATAAGAATGCTCACCCCTCTGGAGTAGTTTGAGTACACCAAGTGAAATTGCTGTGGGAACTGTCTTTGGGAGAAGTGAGAGGTTCCCGCTGATATGAAATGAGTCTCTTGTAGGCAGATCACTGAAGGCGAATGTCTCTTAATTGTTCTCAGCACTGCGTGTCTCTTATTGGCACATCCTAGGCCTCTGACATTCCAGGATAAGACTTTAAACGGTTTAGCTATTTCGGGAGCCATTCCTGAGTCTACCAGAGGATAATAAGCGGCCTTGTGATAAAACCAAACTTAACACACCTGCTTCCCATTCACACCTAAGACCTTGTAACTCTAACGAATCACATGACACCTGGGAGGGAAAATGGCTAATTGGGCACAATTTGGACATTTTCACTTAGGGGTGTACTCACTTTTGTGGCAAGCGGTTTAGACATTAATGGCTGTGTGTTGAGTTATTTTGAGGGGACAGCAAATTTACACTGTTATACAAGATGTACACTCACTACTTTACATTGTAGCAAAGTGTAATTTCTTCAGTGTTGTCACATGAAAAGATAGAATAAAATATTTACAAAAATGTGAGGAGTGTACTCACTTTTGTAAGATGCTGTATATTCAAACTGCACCCCAAATCAATTGAGACAAGCAACCTGAGGCAGCATATACTGTACATCTATGGAACTGTATGCTCAGGAGTGCTTAGGCATGCTCAAACAAATAAATCTTCACTTTTTGATTTCAGTTCCACTTTAACAGCACTGGACTTATTGCAACCCAATACCTCGGTGTGTCTCAAATAAGAACTGTATGGATTTTTCACTAGCCACCAGTCAAGTTTGAGTTTCCATTTCACAAAAGTAATTTCTCAGTTGAGATTTGCTCTGATTGCTAGATATAGGGAATTGACGGAGACATATTGATAAATAAGTCTCAGATAGAATTCCAATACACATCCGATATGAATTTTCATCTAATGGGATATTATGAATACTGATTGTTCTAGATTACACTTATTTTATATAAGGCAAAAGAAATATTCATGCAACAGTGAACAACATCAAGGCTTATTCTATTCACCTTCTTTGTAAAGATAAAATATTCAAAGTAAAACGACTTGTCATAAAGGAGAATATCTTTCCAGAAAGGTTAATTACTGTATTTTAAATTACATATTCATTTTATAAAAGAAAATCATTTGTGCAAATTTTGTTTCTTTGTCTTTTTTTTCCCAACATTCTCTCTTTTTAAGTCAAAATCACAAATAGGGTCATGGAGTCATCTAGATCATGATATGAAGTTTTTACTGCATGAGTGACTTTGAGACAGCACGATGCCCATTTTTAAACTTATATAATCAAAATAAAACCTAAAAGTCATTGAAAACAATGTAACCACAAAGGTTCCAAATGAATGAATGAACCAATTAACTATGATAACGTGGGAACTGGACCAAGGAAATCTCCCATGATTCCACAGTCAACTTACTACTACTATGACTCTCTATTAGAATCAGTTATTAGTACAGACATGGGAAAGAATTTCTATCCTAAATGTAATCCTTTTGAGTTTTTTTAAATGATGAAGAGACTCAGAACAGGAATGATGCAGAAAAAACATTAAATATACTATTTAAACAATTTTAATAAAACGTTAAACTTGTGGGTGAGAGTGTTCTTTTCCAAATAAAGTTTTGGAAAATTCAATTTCTTTGTCATTCTATTCATCTGCTTGAGCCATGGTGTACAGATAGTGGACAGAAAGGAGCCTTTACCTGTTCACTGGTTTACTTACTTATGAAAATATTGCTGTAAAGATTTTATAAAAACGGTCTGCTTCTGATTACTCCTTCACATCAGAATGTTTGTAGGATTGGCCCGAGAGTAACAAGGAGAATGAGAAGATGTGCAATGCAGTGTGGGGTAGCCCATTAAAGGACAGCATGAAGCATTTTAACGCTTGTTGATATCTCAATTGAATCAACAGGTCAAAAGAGATAAGTTGTAAGTAGTGGTTATGACTGTCACTGCACAATGCAAGGGAGTACTGGGCTTTGGGACAGAAGGGTATTTGCTCCCTCAGCCAGTGCTTATAATATATGTTGGGTTGGCGGCCCTGAATGGACATACTTCACCATTGATAAAAGCAGGAGATGCAGGCAGTGATACTTGCTAACGGTTTGTATTCTTTTCAGACCTGAGATCATCGCTTCTATTAGATCACATTATCTTCCACCATATTCCAGTGTGGCATTGAGATGTCATGTCACCAAGCATGTCATGCTTACATTTGCAAAGAATGGTGATGTTGGAAGACGTGAAATAGTACATCAAAAATTATACCATTAGGAACAACTGTAAAAGTACCCCCTGACATCCAGGTAATTAAGCTAGTTCCCAGTACCAGGGCTCACGGTTCAGCTTTGCAAGGCTCCAACTCTGCCCTGCAACTCCATAAACACTGAGGTTCCATATTACTGCAGCTCTGGGTCTGGTCAGGAGTCACAAATTACACTTTATTTATGGGGCCTCAACTTCCCAGGAGCTCCAGGTTTAGTCCATAGGGGATCCCGTACAACACCTGAGTGCCCAGGGAACTTTTCTGACCACCGCCAATGATGGACCCTTTGTCAGCAAATCAACACTCACTCACAACCCAAACCATCTGCTAAATTTTATTCTCACAAAGAAGCCTTTTTAACCGGTCCAGTTTATTAAACAGCAGCACCACTCACCAGATCTGGTTGCAGGATTGTTACCCAGCCATACCTACTTCATATGCTCACTGTCTTTGCTAAAACATCAACAAGACATTTCTGGATTTATTGTCTTATACTGAATTTTTTTATGGGTAGTACAAGCAAAGCATCACCCATGCCAATAAAATGACAGTATTCCAATGATATGCAGTATCAGCTCCTAGGTGCATAATTATATAGATTACCGTATTTTTCGCACCATAAGACGCACCTGACCATAAGACGCACCTAGGTTTTAGAGGCAGAAAACAAAAAAAAAAAAAATTCTGATCCAAATGGTGTACTAAAATATCTACCAGTGCAGCCATATACCAGATCCATGAAATACAGCCATATACCAGATCCATGAAATACAGCCATATACCAGATCCATTAAATAAAGCCATATACCAGATCCATGAAATACAGCCATATACCAGATCCATGAAATACAGCCATGTACCTAGACCATATACGACATAAAGTACCTAGACCATATACCAACATAAAGTACCTAGACCATATACCGAAATAAATTACCTAGACCATATACCGACATAAAGTACCTAGACCATATACCGACATAAAGTACCTAGACCATATA
>BLSH010433274.1:691732-708283 GCA_018402905.1 Glandirana rugosa | reverse complement strand
GATCCATTAAATAAAGCCATATACCAGATCCATGAAATACAGCCATATACCAGATCCATGAAATACAGCCATATACCAGATCCATGAAATACAACCATATACCAGATCCATGAAATACAACCATATACCAGATCCATGAAATACAGCATATACCAGATCCATGAAATACAGCCATATACCAGATCCATTAAATAAAGCCATATACCAGATCCATGAAATACAACCATATACCAGATCCATGAAATACAGCATATACCAGATCCATGAAATACAGCCATATACCAGATCCATTAAATAAAGCCATATACCAGATCCATTAAATACAGCCATATACCAGAGTGCATGAAATACAGCCATATACCAGATCCATGAAATACAGCCATATACCAGTGTCCATGAAATACAGCATATACCAGATCCATGAAATACAACCATATACCAGATCCATGAAATACAGCCATATACCAGATCCATGAAATACAGCCATATACCAGATCCATGAAATACAGCATATACCAGATCCATGAAATACAGCCATATACCAGATCCATTAAATAAAGCCATATACCGGATCCATGAAATACAACCATATACCAGATCCATGAAATACAGCATATACCAGATCAATGAAATACAGCCATATACCAGATCCATAAAATACAGCATACACCAAATCCATGAAATACAGCCATACCTGTGTCCATCCTGACAGAACTGAGAGGGAGATTCATATCTCCCGCCACCACTGCGCTGTGATGATGTCATCACCCTGCGCTTAGTGGAGCTCCACTCTGCAGCCAGATCCCATTCATAAATAAGACAGAGCAGCTCCAGCCGCCGCAGTACTTCATTTGGCCACTGGGGCCGAATGAAGCCCCAGTGGCCAAATGAAGTACTGCGGCTGCTCTGTCTTCTCACTGTGTGAGATTAGAGCAGTGCTATATGCTGCATTACACTGCGGGCTCCCGGCAGCGACGAGGGGGGGCGGGTTTTTTTCAGGTATTCGCACCATAAGACGCAGGGAGACTTTCCCCCACTTTTTGGGGGAAAAAAGTGCGTCTTATGGTGCGAAAAATACGGTACTTATAGTAAACAATGGCACTTCAAATAGGCACAAAGAAATCAGAATATTATAATGATTTACAGAGCAAGCGGCAACATAAAGTAGAACTATAAGCAAAACTTTTTTTTTCATTTTGGATAGAGTAAGGGGAGGTTATAACCCCTGTCAGTTTTTATTTTTTTTTGTTTGCCATCTGTGTCCCATTGGGGAGATTTACCTACACTTGCTGTCACATAGCCAAAACAGGAAGTGAGGGAAACTCCTGCAAATTAGGGTAATTCCTTGGGGGCCCCCTGGTCACCAGAATTAGTGTCCTTATTGGAAAATTTCCCCTCTATTACTTTTCTGGGGACAACCCAAAAATTTGGGGTTTCCTTTTACTTTCACTTTTAATGAAAATGGTAAACAGGACAAATAGAGAGTGTGGGTCTCCCAAACAGGGGGCACAGACAGCAATAAAAACTGACAGGCGTTCTAATCCATATGTACTCTTCTGTCCAAAACTAAAAGAAAAAAGTGTTGCCTTTAGTTACACTTTGAGCTTTACGATTTACAGTCCAAAAACCTGGAATAGCTAGGTCTAAAAAATATGGCAGAGTGTTCCAAAAATATGGTTGTTAAACTTACATAACCATTCTTAGTTGTCAAGCACCATAGGAAGGGTGCGGCAATGCTCACAATGATGTTCAGTGGTGATTGTTTCATCTCCATGTCCTCTCTTTTCCCAGTCCTCAAGCCTACAGACTATCCATTCACCCACAAAGGAGAAAGCTTGCAAGTGTCTACCGGTCCGTCTTTCTTACAACTGTCCCAGGACAACCCTAACCTAGCTTCCCCTATTTTGAATAAAATGTGGACTGACCCTCCCAAGAAAGACAAGGCACCAAACACCCAAAAAGGTGGGAAAAGCTAATCGGACAGTAACCCACTGCTGCACACCTATGTTTAACCATGTCCACTTATCAATGCAATGCCATGGTGCACTTTGTGTGGTATGCTTTCTTTAGCCCAGAAAAATTTATTGCTATCTAAGGCAGCCCATAGACTAGTCTGTTTCTTTTCTATTCAACCAATGGGTTGAACGAAAACAACTGACCTGGTTTCTCCATCAACACACTCTATGTGGATGGGGCAATCCTCCCTGCTGGGCTATTGTATTCTGACAGCATGGAGACTTCTCTGCCATCAGTATACACTGATTAGCGCTGCAGGATATAGACTGAGTGGGTAAAATCTGACAGGCTGGTTTTACTCAAGATTGACTTCTGTACAGCATCCCTGCCTATACATGGATCAAAATTTGTCTGGTTCCTGCTGAACTGGCTGAATTTTGATCCATTTATGGCTTTTGTCTATGAACATACTAGTTGGTTATGTGTGCCTCTCCAGGCCAAAGTTTTCCAGTTTTCCCTGGTGCAATCCATTCCATAGTTCAACTTCTTTAACAGCTTTGATACCGGGGACTTTTACCCCCTTCCTGTCCAGGCCAATTTGCAGCTTTTAGCGCTGTCACACTTTGAATGACAATTGCACGGTCATGCAACACTGTAATTTTTTTCACACAAACAGAGCTTTCTTTTGTTGGTATTTAATCCCCGCTGGGTTTTTTATTTTTCACAAAAAAAACCCCCAAAAAAACCCCCCAAAAATTTGAATTTCCTTCACTGAAGGGCACTCATGAGGCTGCACTGATGGGCAGTGATGAGACGGCACTGAAGGGCACTAATGAGGTGGCACTGGTGAGGAGGCAGTAATATGCAGCACTGATGGACATTGATAGGTGGCACTAATATGTAGCACTGATGAGCACTGATAGGCAGCAGTGACTAGCATTTCTGATGGGCACTGATTAGCATCACTGATGGGCACAATGTGGCATCACTGATGGGCACAGATTGGCATAGTTGATGGGCAAAGAATGGCATCACTGCTGGGTGCTGTTGGGGCTGCACAGATAATCAGTGCACTGATGATCAATGCCATGGCAAGTCTCACCTGTGAGGAGATGCCGCTGATCGGCTCTCCTCTCCTCACACTCTGTAAGTGTGAGGCGAGGAGAGCCAATAAATGGCACTTCCGTGTTTACATGCGATCGGCTGTGATTGGACACAATCGATCACATGGGTAACGTGCGGTGTCATTGGCTCTTTACCGAGATCGGGGTTGCGACCTGTTCCGGGGACACATTGCGCCCGGGATCGCTGTGCCAGCGCGGTGAGTCTGGGGTAATGTCATATGACGTTGTCCCTGAACAAGAGGGGATCCCACCCACCATCATTTGTCTATACGGCCGGATGGAGGAGGTTAAGGTTCCCCATTGGGAACGTGTTACATGTTGCACACGTTTTTAAGGGGGAACATGTAACATGTTCCTACTGCTTCAGTCACTGCCTGCTGCTCTCTCTCCCTACAACAGCTGTACAGGGATAAGTTCCCTGTACTAGCTGTCACTTTTTGAAAACAGCACAGCCGCATGGAGCTTTGCCCACATGGCTGCATCATTCATTTACAGAGCTTTGTTTATGAATGAACTACAAGTCCCAATATCCCTTGTAGCTGATGACTTGTAGTACCGCGGTGCTTTTGAGCGCTGTGGTAGTTCATTGAGTCTTCCTGTCAGTGTGAAACTGCCTGTCCGTATGATGGATGGGTAGACAGCTCACACTGGCAGTCTGGAGGAGACCCGCATGGCATCAGCGATCTGCTGATCACTGTTGCAATGCTTTCCAGGCTCCTAAAAAAAATAGTAAGTGCACAATTTTGTACCTGCAATAAAATGTGCATTTAATATTTTTTTTAAAAAGTAAACTTATCCTTAAAACTATGTATTTTATTTTGAGGATACTGGGTAACTTTAGTGTACAATGACAGGGATTGCAGGATCCTACTTGTATCTCTGACCTATGTCCTTGCTGCGCAGAAGTCTGAATAGTTTTTTCAAAGGGATCACAGCATGCGTCCACATTTTTGTGGCCCTTACAACTGAAACCATACTAAGCTTCATAGACTCGGCATTTGGGGCTGTGCAAACACACAAAAATTTGTATAAATTCCAGCAAGGCTGAAATACTTGCCAATTTGTATGATGTTTAGGGAGTCTTTAATTTCAGCACTAAGGAGATGAGTGCAGATGTCAGCCTGGCTGTATCATTCGCAAAGCTGATTTAAAAAGATTTTATGGAAGCTAAAAGCTAGGAGTTGGCTGCTATTCTGAACCATGGGCCCTAGGGTTTGCAGGATTCTCATAATTTGACAACCATGCTGCACACTGCATAATATAATCTCAAAGCAGACCTGTCACTAGACACATATTAAATCTATTGTCTGAGCAGACACAGCATGTACATAAATGTGTTTTACTGACAGCCTGTTACAGCTGCATATTTCTCTCATCTTTTTACATGAAGTCACCATCATCTAGGCAGATGTAACTAGTCATAAGCATTCATTAAAGTACAAATCCTGACATAGAACACACTCTCTGTGTTTTAGAGAACTCCTCTTTACTGACGCAAAGCAGAAGCTTCATAGAGTGCACCACACAAAATAGGGAGAGTAAAGGAAAGAAAAAAAAAAGATGTTTGCACTACTGTATGTTAGCCAGGAATAAATACAGTACATAGTGTAATGCAGTTGTGGCGGTTGGTGTTGTTTTTTTTTTTTTTGAGGGGGAGTGGCAAACAAACACCCCCCCAGTCAAACAATCAGCACCCCGGTCGGCCGGAGGCAAGCCCCCCACCACAGCCCCCTCTTGGTCGGGTCACCCGCACACCCCCCCCCCCCGCTCCCACTAGGTCAGGTCATCCGCCCCGAGCCCACCCTTGTTTAAAGCCTATTAGATAATTTGGCTCTAATCACGTGACTTAAAAAAAAAAAAACACCCCCCCCCCATTGGAATCAATGTGTCTGGCGATCTGCATGTATAGTAGGGGGCCTGATGCATGGATAGGGGGAGTGGCGCCCATGTGCCCCCTATGGATGGGCCACCACTGGTGTAATTAAAAGTATATATCAGAGAAAAAGTGACTTCACTAAGTGCTATCTGAACTTAAAGCTGAACTCCAGGCTCAACTTCAGTCTTGCACAATTGTATAGGTTATTGTCCTGTACTGAAAAGGCTCAGTCTGAGGGACATCCACCACCATTTAGCCCTTTCTTTACTCCCCAGCCTGACTGTCCCTGAATGGCCCCTTTGATTCATTGGATTTGAATTCTTTCAAATATGCTCAACATCACTTGTGGGCTTCCCCTAGGGCAGAGAAAAATGGTATAAAGTGCACTACTCTTTTTTACATCTACATGTGCTAAATATATACAAAAACAAATTTGCCTAAGTAAGTAATGAAGATATTAAATACATTAAAAGTTTGATACAAATATCATCAAGTAAAATGTGCCAAAAAGTGCCAGTGCCTAAATTAAAGTGCAATCCGTAACCCTATAAAAATAATATTCATTAAACATTCAAACAAGAAAGTCCATAGTGATAAACAAGTGCAACGTTTTCATCGAAAAAATTGATTGGTGTATAGAGCAATCACATCCTCTAATGATCGATGCCAGTGCTCTTAGTGACAGTGCAGTGCTATTCCACTTCAGTTCACTCCTTCATGTGCGCTGTGCCCCAACCCCAATGGGACCAGACTCACCAGATGTAGTTGACCTCTTATGGCCAAAAGGGATCAAAAGAAAGCTCTCCACTGCTTTCCCTTAGGGCAGTCTGCTATTTTTTTAGGGAGCTTCTCTCATCAGCCATGATCTCCCTGCATTACATAGGGAAGCAAAGAGACTCTGCAATGGCATCACTGTCTAAAAAATAAGGTATGTAAGGAAAATTGAATTTTTTTTTACATTTCATTAGCATGTTAATGAAGGGGGTGGGAGGAATAAACCAAACTTTAAAATGTCAAAACTTTTTTTTTTATAAGGCATACTTTATACACATACAGACATACAGACAGAGCAGAAAATAATTAGAAACCCTGTCAATTTTTTTTATTTTTGTTTGTTTCCCTCTCTAAAAAGAAACATTTTAGTTATGCATACACCTTAAAATAACTGCATTTTAATCTTAGATATGGTTGACTAGATTTGAACCAGGACCAGAAAAAGCAAGGACAGCCCCCACAATCCATTAAGCTCTTTCCCCACCCTGCTTTGGGCCCCTTTGGCTCCCATCAGCAAAGTCGTCAGGTTCCAGGCTTTGGTGGGGCCAGAGACTCGAGTACAATGAGTTGGCAGACAGTTAGAGTTTCACACATTAGGGGAAGATCTGCAGCATTAAATGCCTTGCGGTTGTCAGTAGACCTCCTGGGACAGTCATCACCTGCCACATAAGGTCTCAACATATTGCAATGCAATCACTTTTTCACAGGGTCAGATCCCTCTGAGACCAGGTCATAGACTGGGGTAGGTGGGAAAGGCTACCCCACCATTTGGTACCTGGTTGGCTCCCATTTGGGCTCCAGTTTGCTTCCTCTGGTGTGTTTGGCATTCTTTACCAACACCCTTTCGTGGTGAACCTTGGATAGGGCTCAGCCCACCAATCACTTCCTTGCAGAGTTTCACCATTCCAGTGGCCCCTTGTAGTTTCCTGTGGGCCCCCGTCGGCAGGGACCAGACCACCTCTTGAAGAGATGGCAAGATTTATTTTTGAGGGAGTACGTACAACCCCTACTTGGTCTGGTTGCCTTCTAGTTGCTCTGCAATGAGCAACATAGGCCTGAAGTACCCTGAGCCATACCGCCAGCAGGCCGC
The DNA here is from genome assembly GCA_018402905.1 of Glandirana rugosa. Lineage (NCBI taxonomy): Eukaryota > Metazoa > Chordata > Amphibia > Anura > Ranidae > Glandirana > Glandirana rugosa. The sequence continues at coordinate 701,463 of BLSH010433274.1, read as the reverse complement.
AGCCATGGGCCCATCGACCCAAATGTTAATACTTTGCCAGCGATTGGGGCATGTCAAAGTCTTTCAAGATGTACATGCCCAGCACTATAGGCACTGCGGGATTAACCTGCGAGGCAATCTGTTCCAGAGTAGCTTGCTCATGTTCTGGCAGTGCCATCACCACGCAGCGGGCATCAGCCTCTAAAGCGTTAATAGCCATCTCTGCCACCAGCCGTGCTGGAACCTAATACAGGCACACAGCACTCTCCAGTCTCTCCTCCCACACTGCCAGAGGAATATTAGAGCCATTGAACCTCAGTATAAGGGCTAAGGCCGATCCTAGCAGAACCATGCTGGAGCCCAATCCTCCTTCTGCACCTGCTGCAAGGGACATATCCTGCCGACTGCAACCAAGTGTAGGTGGGGTGCAGCATGTGCAGCCACATTAATTCACACAGACAAGTGTAACAGGAAACTTGTATTGAAGTAAAGCAAAAACAGTTCACAATAACGCCTGTCCAACTGGGGACCCTCACGAATTCCAACAATGTGAAGATGACATATATCAGCGGAGTTACCAGTGTCTGTTAAGAGAGCAGAATGCAGCCTGGACATCCTGTCCTCCCAAATGGGAAGATGTCCAAACGAGTTGCTTTCCCTCCTTTCAGGAACCTTTTCCTATCACTAGTATTATCCCTAGCAGGCAAGGTACTTGTCCCTACTCTACCAACTCACCCAAAAGCAAGCCAAACCTGGGAGCCAGGGCTTTAAGTAGTCTCTGCCTGAACTAATATCACTGCTGGAGTCACATGGGGTGACCCAGGAAGCCATAGTGGGAACTTTGTTCATCTTGACTCCCTCTCCAACTGCGGTGCCACTTTGGAAGAGTGCCACCTCCAGTGGAGCAAAAAGGCTGCACCTGCCTACAAGTGTCCTTCCCAACACAAGATGACTGCAAAAAAAAAACATTTTAAATGTTATATTTAGGAAGGTTAAAAGTTTCTCATTTTTAAACCATAGATTACCATTACCTACCTAAATGTAAGACTTACTTACATCAATCCATAGTTTCAAATAATGACAGAATACGTATTACAGACTGCTGCATGTAGCGTTAAAACACTAAGCTATTTAGATTATACCAGTTGTGATCACATGGTCTTGTATATTATTCCTTTGGACCTTAATATCGCCAGTGGATTTATTGTGGTGTAAAGGCTGCATTATTTTAATCTATGCACAGTATGAATTACTCAGCTGAGAGTAATATCTCCAAGAGAAATGGAAAAATCCTTCCTCCCTTATCACTGCTGACAGATTCCCAATAATCCACCAGGGCTAATTGTTGAGAATATCCAACTAACCAATGGTAATTAATAGAACTGCAGTCTTCAAGTCCTTAATGCTCATCAGTTATTAATTAACAATTCATTTTGTTGAATAAATAATACTTATGATTGATGATAAGATTTATAATTGGACACTAGAGGAGTCCCTGGTGGGAATGTGTTTTTTTGTTAACTGTAAAATGTAGTATAGCAGTCAATGACTTAGACATCATTTTCTGAAAATATGTGCTAAGTAACTAAACCAGGCGATGGGTCCATTTCAGATGATAGAATGGAAGCTTAAACACCAGATGCCTGTCTATGGCAGCCTCATGCACAGTTTAATCCTGTTTTTTGGCACCTCTGCTTGTTTGTACGCTCTGTTTTAACTACAAGTATAATCTGCAGCAGTTAAACCGTGCATCTAAACTGCTGTCAGTGTTGTCCTTTATTCTCCTCTTTGTATTGATCGCTATTTTAATAAAATTCCAGATGAAAAGATCATGCCAAATTACTTCCATTTTAGAAAGCGGAACAGCTTGGCAAACATTGCCCTGGAGTTTGTGCAGTAATATTCTACTGCGGGGAAATAAAGCTTTAAAGAATTTTTTTCACATAAATGAAGTCAAAAGTATGAGGTCATCTGCTGACCCAATGCCACCCTGAATTAGAATGCATTAGGTTAGCAAGTCAACGTTTAAGAAGGGCTTGGCAATCAAAAGGAAGTTTTTGTGCTTGCATTTTTAAAGATTGTGTTCTTACTTACATTCTTGTGTTAAAACTGTATCTGCAATTAAGTAGTAAACTCACTGCTGTGAAGAAGGAAGGCAGGAAGGCTAATAGGATCCAAGACATGCCTGCTAGATATGTATGTGGGGCCTGATGGATCACCTATAGCATGGTAAACGTATAATTATTATCCATTAGTTTTTAGACTCCTGCACCAATTACCTGCACAAGAACTACAACTGATGTTTTCCTTATTTCAGGATTGAAGTGATGAATGGTGCAACATTTTAAAAATAAAAATAAGGGATTTTTCTAATAATAGGGGACAGTTGGCAAATCAGAATATAGAAACTCTCCTAGTTTTTTTCATGGGTGGAATTTAAGGCTCAAAGAGTTAGTCCACCATTACCAAAACTGCCTATGCAGGTAAGGGGTGTCTGTAGATAAAAACAAGCTGTGCAGCTTTGACTAAAACTCAATTGAATGCTCTCTCTCTCTTCTGTCTTAGTAGCTCTGAGCTCAGTGATGCTGCAATGAAGAAGATAGTAAACCCCAGATGTGTGAGGGTTGGATTGCTCCCACCTGTGATGGGAGAAGTAACACCTGGAAATGTCTTAGCAATGTCCTTGCAACAAGACATGATGGGATGATGCCATCTCTGGGAGGTTTTCTGCCAGCCCCCAGGGGGTGCTAAATGGCCTACACCTATAGCAAGGGCTTTGTCCAACATTAGCCAAAGTTGGACAGTGATTTTATCTACAGGCATCTTTTACCTGCATAGGCAGTTGCTTGATAAAGGTAAACTAACCCTTTAAAACTTATTTTTGAACGATCTATTACAATGATGGTTGTATAGCAACGCTATGAGAAAGGCCTGAGATATAATTATGTGTACCAGGCGCCTGCTATTCAAGATCTTATAACATCATTATAAGCAATACCAAGCTATTTCCTCTTCTTCTTTTTGAAAAATACTAAATATAATAAGTTAGGAAGTTGCATTGGCCAGAGGTGAGGAGAGGCTATAAAATGGATAGATTAGATAGGAAGAACACAGGGCCGTGTTTGAAAAAGTGGATTCAAGGGTTTTGTGGTGTTGCTAATGTTTTCCGAAAAGAGAATTCCACATGAAGGGAATGACTCTAAAAAAACAGTAAATCTGACATAATTAGGCCAGTGGAAGAGTGGCAAGGGTGGTCTGGGTAATATTTATGTATGAGGCAGAAAATATCAGGGGGTAAGGAACAGAGAAGTGCTTCTAATGAAAACCATAGTAGCTTACACTGTATTGGTGGTGAGAGGGTTTTTGCAGTAGCAATCATGGCAGGTTGGGAAGAGGGGAAATTTGTTAGTGGAACAATGGATAAACAGTCATTGAAGTAGCTAAAGAGTATGTCCCGGCAATGCAAAAATTTAACTCCAAACCTTGCATACCTCCTTCAGAGCTTGTACCAACATTTATTTTTTCCTTTACCTTGTTTCTGTAGTGAAAATCAGCTTATGCTGCTGTTTGTGACATCTGGCTTGTAAACATTATGCAGGGGCAGCTGCTCGGAGGCCAGTTCCCCAGAACTACATCATTTGGCTAAGCCAGTCCCTTGTTATAAAAGGATGGGCACAGAGCATCCATAGTGTCAGTGAACTGAAAGCTGTTATATAAAAAGCATAGAAAAAGCTAACAAACTGCAACAAGACAAACTACATACGAAGGCATTAGGGCAGTTAAGAAAACTATACTTTAATTCTGATTGTGAGCCTTGCTATTTTAAATTGTCCTTCTGCTGGCCAACTTTACACCGCTGTGCCATCTACGGTCTCTTAAATTGATTCTGAAGTCTGAGTTTTTTTCATTTAAAAATAGAAAACATGTTATACTTACCTGCTCTGTGCAGTGGTTTTGCACAAAGCAGCCCACATCCTCCACTTCTTGGGTCCCTCGCCGGCTCCTGGCCCCTCCCTCCTGCCGAGTGCCCCCACAGCAAGCAGCTTGCTATGGGGGCACCCAAGCCACCACTCTGTGTGTCCTTTCAGACACAGAGCCGTGGTTTAGACTCGACCCTCTCTCTCCTCATTGGCTGACTGATTTTGATTGACAGCAGCAGAAGCCAATGGCTCCGCGCTGCTGTCTCAGCCAATGAGAAGGGAGAGTCCCAGGCAGCCGAGACTCCGCTGCAATATCGCTGGATCCAGATGGGGCTCAGGTAAGTATTAGGGTGGCTGATGGGGGCTGCTGCACACAGAAGGTTTTTTTATCCTAATGCATAGAACGTATTAAGATAAAAAACCCTCTGACTTTACAACCACTTTAATTATGTTATTCAAACAACTACCTGCACTCTTTTTTCTTTAGTAAATTTCAATCAATTCTCCCTCACTAAAAATGTATTGCTGCTGTAAAATTTTACACTGCTGTATCATCCGCAGTCACCTGTTTTTTTTTTTCTATTTTAAATGGTCAATATATCTGTGGTAGATAGAACTACTGTATTATATCTCTTTAGCAATCTCACAGACCATTCATCCTTACTAAACCCACAACAGTAAAATCAGTCTGTATATGCAGCATAGAGTGCTTGTTATTATTTATTTATTTATTTCAGGTACTTATATACAGTATCTCACAAAAGTGAGTACACCCCTCACATTTTTGTAAATATTTTATTTTATCTTTTCATGTGACAACGCTGAAGAAATTATACTTTGCTACAATGTAAAGTAGTGAGTGTACAGCTTGTATAACAGTGTAAATTTGCTGTCCCCTCAAAATAAATCAATACACAGCCATTAATGTTTAAACAGCTGGCAACAAAAGTTAGTACACCCCTAAGTGAAAATGTCCAAATTGGGCCCAAAGTGTCAATATTTTGTGTGGCTCCATTATTTTCCAGCACTGCCTTAACCCTCTTGGGCATGGAGTTCACCATAACTTCACAAGTTGGCACTGGAATCCTCTCCCACTCCTCCATGGCGACATCACGGAGCTGGTGGATGTTAGAGACCTTGCACTCCTCCACATTCCATTTGAGGATGCCCCACAGATGCTCAATAGGGTTTAGGTGTGGAGACATACTTGGCCAGTCCATCACCTTTACCCTCAGCTTCTTTAGCAAGGCAGCGGTCATTTTGGAGGTGTGTTTGGGGTCGTTATCATGTTGGAATACTGCCCTGCGGTCCAGTCTCCAAATGGAGGGGATCATGCTCTGCTTCAGTATGTCACAGTACATGTTGGCATTCATGGTTCCCTCAATGAATTGTAGCTCCCCAGTGCCGGAAGCGCTCATGCAGCCCCAGACCATGACACTCCCACCACCATGTTTGACCATAGGCAAGACACATTTGTCTATGTACTCTTCACCTGGTTGCCGCCACACACGCTTGACACCATCTGAACCAAATAAGTTTATCTTGGTCTCATCAGACCACAGGACATGGCTCCAGTAATCCATGTCCTTAGTCTGCTTGTCTTCAGCAAACTGCAGGCTTTCTTGTGCATCATCTTTAGAAGAGGCTTCCTTCTGAGACAACAGCCATGCAGACCAATTTGATGCAGTGTGCGGCGTATGGTCTGAGCACTGACAGGCTGACCCCCCCACCCCTTCAACCTCTGCAGCAATGCTGGCAGCACTCATACATCTATTTCCCAAAGACAACCTCTGGAGATGATGCTGAGCACATGCACTCAACTTCTTTGGTCGACTATAGCAAGGCCTGTTCTGAGTGGAACCTGTCCTTTTAAACTGCTGTAAGGTCTTGACCACCATGCTGCAGCTCAGTTTCAAGTTCTTCACAATCTTCTTATAGCCTAAGCCATCTTTATGTAGAGCAACAATTCTTTTTTCAGATCCTCAGAGAGTTTTTTTGCCATGAGGTGCCATGTTGAACTTTCAGTGACCAGTATGAGAGAGTGAGAGCCATAACATCAAATTTAACACACCTGCTCCCCATTCACACCTGAGACCTTGTAACACTAATGAGTCACATGACACGGGGAGGGAAAATTGATAATTGGGCCCAATTTGGACATTTTCACCTAGGGGTGTACTCACTTTTGTTGCAGGTGGTTTAGAAATGAATGGCTGTGTGTTGAGTTATTTTGAGGGGGCAGCAAATTTACACTGTTATACAAGCTGTACACTCACTACTTTACATTGTAGTAAAGTGTCATTTCTTCAGTGTCATCACATGAAAAGAAAGAATAAAATATGTGAGGGGTGTACTCACTTTTGTGAGATACTGTAGCACCGTCAATTTATGCAGAGCTTTACATATTTATCATACATTCACATCAGTCCCTACCCTCAAGGAGCTTACAATCTAAGGTCCCTAACTCACATTCATACTAGGGTCAATTTAAACAGGATCCAATTAACCTACCAGCATGTCTTTGGAGTGTGGGAGGAAACCGGAGTACCTGGAAGAAACCCACACAGGCACAGGGAGAACATGCAAACTCCAGGGTAGTGTTGTGGTTGAGATTCGAATCAGCGACCCTTTTTGTTGCTAGGCTAAAGTGTTATCCACTACACCACTGTGCCGTTATACTCACTGTGGAACTTAAGGGGTTAATCCTCTGCATTGTGTAAAAAAGGCTGTTTTATCCTGTATGCATAGGTTCTTTCCTACTGCACTGTCAATCTGGGCAAACCCATATAATACACAGCAGGGTGGTAAAGCTGCACATGCTCAGTTTGGTCTCTTATGCTGGATAGAACATTTCCTGTTTCAGTTGAACTGTTCAGGTCACATGGAATTGACATCACACATGTGGGCGTGTATACAGGCTTTAGTGGAAAACTCCTCCTACTTGAAGACACAGCTATGGGCAAACTGTACAGGTTATCAAGAAACATAGTGGCAGTATTTAATGTAAAAAGAAGATTTATAAGCTGTAGGCACTGTGGGGGGCAGATGAACTATTTTCATATCACTGGGTTTAGTAACACTTTAAAATGAATATAGTTATCTAAACAGATTACAGTGGATCCCAAAAAGAAATTATATTGCATGCCAAATTTCTAATAGAAGACACAAAGTTCAAAAATGTAATAAATTAAAGGGGATCTCCTTCTTACTTTTTTCTGTAGAGCCTGATGATTGGGCTTATGTGTTACAATGACTTTTATAAACCTCAGCATTGTTTATGTTGATGTGTGGCATTCACGCTTTAAATGTGTTTTAACCACTTGCCATTCAGGCCAATTCTGGCGCTCCGCTCCTACATGTAAAAATCAAAATTTTTTTGCTAGAAAATTGCTCAGAACCCCCAAACATTATATATGTTTTTTTTAGCAGAGACCCTAGGGAATAAAACGGCGGTTGTTCCAACTTTTTATGTCACATGATATTTGTGCAACAATTTTTCAAATGCGTTTTTTAAAAAAAAACTGTTTCATCAATTAAAAAAATACAAAACACTAAAGTTAGCTCAATTTTTGTGAAAAGATGAAGTTACCCCATGTAAATAGATACCTAACATGTCACGCTTAAAAATGCACACACTCAAGGAATGGCTCCAAACTTCAGAACTTAAAAAGCTCCATAGGCGATGCTTTAACATTTCTTACAGGTTACCTGTTTAGAGTTACTGAGGAGGTCTTGGGATAGAATTAGTGCTCTCACTCTAATGTTCGTGGTGATACCTCACATGTGTGGTTTGAACACTGTTTACATATATGGGCTCGACGTACGTATGCGTTTACTTCTGCGTGGGAGAAAAGCGGGGACTGGGGCACTTTATAATTTTTTTTTTTTATTGTTTATTTTATTTAAATTTTTTTATTTTTACACTTTCCCTTTAAAATTATTTTTTTATCACTTTTATTCCTATTACAAGGGATGTAAACACCCCTTGTAATAGGAATAGTGCATGACAGGTCCTCTTTATGGAGAGATGTGGGGTCAATAAGACCCCACATCTCTCCTTCAGGCTGTAAAGCCAGAGATAAAAAAAAAACAGAAGGATCCCGGCTTTCCAGCTGAGTACACGGCAGTATTTACAACTGCCAGGCCAGACATGACATCATCTTTTTTTGTGGCCTTTCCAGTTTCCCATGGATCCTTTGGGGAGGATTTGTGGGCGATATAGCTGAGGATGGAGGGGACATTGCCTTGCAAGATATGCCTCGGACTCCTTGTTTTATTATTCTCTGAACTCACTGAGATATACTCCTGTGTCAGAAGTAAGGTTCTTTTCACTCACCTGGCTCAGGACCCCCACAGTGGAGGCTAAGCAGAACTTTGGGAAGGTCATGTTGATTTTTTTTTTTTTTTTTTTTTACTCATCCTCTGGGGGGAAATGTTCCTTCATATGCTCTGTGGGGCGCGGACAGGACATGGGGAGGAGGCTGACTAGAGATGTACGTACTGCAGTGCTGACCAGCGTATTATAATTGCTGGCCGGAGACCGGCACATATGACTATTTTCTATTCGCAGTGAATTGTGCTTGTTTTTCTTTTTCTCCCTCTCTTTTTCGATGGTTTTTTTTTTAGCTATCGTTTTCTGGATGAAAGTGTAATTGCACTCCCTTCTAGTACTTGTTATCAGTTTGGGGGTAAAGCTCGTATTCAGTTGGGGATTATGAGCCAGGCGGGAAGGGTGGTTTTTTGGGGTTGTTTGCTATTTGTTATATGTACACATGAAGTCTTTTACATTTTCTCTTATTTTTGGTCGGTGGTGATCGGGGCTCTCTCTGGGACCAGGGGCCTGCAGGTATATACCCAGAAGGGCCACATTATTAAACCAATGTCGGGGTGGTATAGTCCACCTGATTTCAGGGGGAATATGTGCCCATTGCCATTTCCTGTGCCATGGCATTACAGTCACTAAAGGTGTTCTCCTGGAATGTCAGAGGTCTTAATTCTAAAATTAAGAGATATTTAGTGTTTAACTATGTAAAGAAACATGCGCCTCATTTGATTTTCTTCCAGGAGACGCATCTGATTGGATCCAAGGTCCTGGCTCTGAAAAAGGCATTTGTGGCCCATACCTTTCATTCCACATATTCGAACTACGCAAGGGGGGTCACAATACTGATTGCTAAATCCTTGTGTTGTTCTATTGTAAACATAGTCACGGACCCCTTTGGGCGATATATGATAGCGGTTCTAAATATAAATAATTCTATGTATACCTTTGTGGCACTTTATGTCCCTCCCCCATTTTCTGCAATACTTTGGGACTCTATTATGTCAAAAGTGTTGCAGGTGGCGGAGGGTCCATTACTGATTGCTGGAGATATTAATGCAGTACTTTCTTTGACCTTGGATAGATTCCAAGCAAAATCGCAGGGTACATCGCCATTAGCAGCATGCCTTTCTAAATATAATTTGATAGATTGTTGGAGAAGCAAATTTCCTTATACACGGGAATATTCCTGTTACTCTTCCACGTATCAATCTCTCTCCCGAATAGATGTGGGTCTGATGTCCCCTGATCTGTTATCTAGAGTAGTTGAGGTTTCCTATTTACCAAGAGCAATTTCAGACCACTCTCCCCTATTGATTAAACTCAGCCTACTACCCGCCAAGGGGTATAAAATATGGCGTTTAAGTCCACTGTGGTTGGAGGAGGAATAATATAAATCTTTCCGTACGACGATTACCGCTACATGGGACGCTAAAACGAACCTTAGATAGGTTCCAGTTTCTTTCATGACGTAATTATAGAGGTCGTTAGTCATTACCTGGGAGGCGGTG
>BLSH010433274.1:628046-646711 GCA_018402905.1 Glandirana rugosa | reverse complement strand
AGAAAGACCACCTCTTTTCTGTCCAATAGCAATTCCAAATCTTTTGAGATTAAGTCGTTCATAACCTGCTCCACAAAGAGCGTGGTTTACCTCATAACATGCCCTTGTGGGCTACATTATGTAGGCCGAACTATAAGATCTCTGTCTGTTCGCTTGAACGAACATTTGGGAAATATAAGAAGGGGCTTTAAAGAACACCCACTGTCCCGACACTATCGGGAAAAACATAATAGGAACCCTATGGGGACCCAATTTTTGGCCATAGATAAATTGAAACTACATTGGAGGGGAGGATCTAGAGTAAGAGAAATTTCTAAATTAGAAATGTCATGGATCTATAATGTCAACAGTCTCAGACCTTGTGGCCTGAACGTTGACATAGAGATCAACGCCTTTATCAACAACTCATAATGTTATTCTGGACTTTACAGTTGTTTTTATATAATTTTTTATATAATTTTTTATTATTTATAAGCTACAAATTAAATTATGGGCTTATTTGTTTAATTTAAATACTAATTATTTATCCTATGGAATCCTTATAAGGTTTTATCTATATTGATGTTTATATTCGAATATATTAATTATGTCAATTACTGTAGATCTATGTATACGTATATTTACATTGACCTAGAATAGCCTCAGTCGCTCTAGTTATTACTCATTATGTGATTTAACTTTCAATTAATTTATAATCTAGTGGAATGAAGTTATGGATTGCAATGAGGATAACTCAATGCTATCCCTGTAGAAATTTACGTAAAGATAGCCCGTCTCTCCTCCGTGCACTCGAGATGTAAATAAATATATTTTCTTTCCGGTTATTCTAGTTGGCAAGGTAACTGGAGATTGAGAGTGAGGCTTGGTAAGGTATTGTCTCTAGCCCAATGAGAGGCAACTAATGAGTGACTGAGAGCGAGGCTTGGTCCGCTTGATAATCTTTAAATGCGATGTGTCAGTGCGTCGCCCGTGCCCTTTGAGAACGTCAATTGTGACGAAACATGTCGGGCGGTCTGACGCACTGACGCCGTCGCCCCATGTGACCCGGAAGCACGGGTGGAACGCAAAATAGCCGGCTGCTGTTCGTTTGTCTTTATGCGCATTACTTTTATTGGATTTGTAAGTAGCCATTTGGCTTTTTAACTTACTTTTTACATTAAAACTGTGTTACACTATTGGAGTCTTCTTCCTTTCCTATATACCATCGTTTGGGGGAATTTGGAGACAATTTATGATCAATTTGGAGGTCGTCTATTATGCATATCTAGTACACCTGACGGGTTAGCTGAAGAGGAATCGGTTCCCTTTTAAGCCTGCAGAGGCTAGTCTGCATGCGCTGTCCGTTTACCTAGAGATAGGTAAACAAAGGTGTTCCGGTAAGAGTACCTGAATTATTTGATTGGTGACACTACATCTATTTACTTCTCCTTTTCACCTGGTGGAGGAAGTCATTCATCTAACATCAGTTTTTGATCAACCTATATGGACATTTATTAATATTTTTTTTCTGGACTTATTGTGGAATTTTGTGCCAATATAACATATCAAATTTGCGCAAATCTTTTTTATTTATTATGTGTTACTAGGTGGTTCCTAATTGATTTGCAGCATTTAATCTATATCTAATTTTTAGCGCGGTATTTCTTACAACTAACCTTGGAGCACTGATGCTAAGTTTAGACTGAGGATATCCACACTGTTAGGCATTACAATAGGTGTCCAATAAATATGGTGCAATGTAGAGCAACTTTATCATGGCTCTTCACCATGTTATAAAGCCCTGGAGGAACTTGTTTATTGAAATGTGTAATTCTAATTATTACTAATAGAGAAGATAAGTTAATAGAATATGCAGTGAATGGCTGCAATGTGTAGTAGAACTGAGAAGAAGTGAGATTTGTGACCATAATCTAACAAGATATATATTTTAAGAATATAATCACAAAAATATAATCACAAAAATATAATTACATTTTGTGTTTATGATGGAAACCCCTTTGTGGGCAACGGTCCTGTGTTGAACTTTTGCTTTTGTTTTTTAATAAAAGTGGACCGACAAGCCCTTAACCAGTTAACCCACAATATCACACTATATCACAATATAAATACTGTTAATGCTGTAACGTACTTTCAAAAATATATATTTTAATTGCTCATTTTTTTTCATATTTTTTTTATCAATTTACAAACTTCAAAGTTAGTGAACAGAAGAAAAATCTAAATCAAATCAATATTTGGTGTGACTACCCTTTGGCTTTAAACCACCATCAATTCTTACACTTGCACACTTTGTACGCTTGCACAAAATCAAGGATTTTGTAGGATTAGAGTCAGATGTATGATTAATCAATTATATCAAGCAAGTGCTAATGATCATCAATTTCGTATGTAGGATGAAACACAGTCATTAACTGAAACAGAAACAACTGTGTAGGAGTCTTAAAACTGGGTGAGGAACAGCCAAACTCTGTTACTAAGGTGAGGTTGTGGAAGACAATTTGATGTCACAGGTCATACACCATGACAAGACTGAGCCCACCAACAGGGCACAAAATAGTTATACTGCATCAGCAAGGTCTCTCCCAGGCAAATATTTCAAAACAAACTGGGGTTTCAAGATGTGCTGTTCAAGCTCTTTTGAAGAAGCACAAATATACAAACAAAGTTGAGGACCATAGATGCAGTGGTTGGCCAAGGAAATTTAATGCAGCAGATGAAAGACACATCATGTTTAGTGCCCTTCCACATCAGAAGATGTCCAGCAGTGCCATCAGCACAGAACTGGCAGAAATCCAGTGGAACCCAGGTATACTCATGTACTGTCAAGAGAAGTCTGGCCAGAAGTGGTCTTCTAGGAAAAATTGAGGCGAAAAAGCCATACCTCGGACAAGGAAACAAGGCTAAGTGACTTAACTATGCACAAAAACATGCACACAAGCAAGATGCTTTGGACTAATGAGTCAAAATTTGAAATATTTGGTTTAGAAGGAGACAGTGGCCCTGATTTACTATACCTCCCAAATCTACCCCAGCAGTGCCTTAAAATAACCCCCAATTAAAGGCAATTACGACTTCAACTCTCACAAACCTGGAGTAAATCTACTCACATGTGAACTTTATTTGCCTGGGAAGATGCCTCTCAGATCACATGTTCTAAGTGCTGGATGTCAGCTAGGTTTGAACTTGTGGTTTCAGAATTCCTCCATTTAATGCTTGTATGCAAGTTCATTGCCATTAAAAAAAACATTACCACCCTCTTTCTCTAATTTTAACAGCCTTAGCCCTAGGGGACATGTATGAATAGAAAAAAAAAGTTTATAAATCAATTGTTCTTTTCAGAAGCAGTGGTTTTAATAATGGTTAAAGTGAAAATAAAAAAAAACAAAAAACAAAATATTCCTTTAACCACTTCAGCCCCGGAAGGATTTCACGCTTTAGGACCAGAGCACTTTTTGTGATTCTGCACTGCGTTGCTTTAACTGACAATTGCGCGGTCGTGCGACGTTGTACCCAAAGGAAATTGGTGTCCTTTTTTATCCACAAACAGAGCTTTCTTTTGGTGGTATTTGATTTCTTCTGCATCATTTCTGATCGCCGCTATAAATAAAAAATAGCAACTATTTTGCAAACTAAACAGTTTTTCTTTCTTTTTGCTAAAATACAAATCCAATAAAAAATTATAAAAAACATTTTATTTTATCGGTTTTGGCCGATTTATATTCTTCCTCATATTTTTGATTTAAAAAATCGCAATCAGCGTTTATTGATTGGTTTGTGCAAAAGTTGCCATGTTTACGGATGATGAAAATTCATTTGTGGGTTTTTTTCTACTAGTAATGGGGCAATCTGCGATTGTTCGTGTTACTGCGATATTGCGGGGGACATGTCGGACCATTTAGACACTTATTTTGGACCATTGGCATTTATACAGCGATCAGTGCTATAAAAATGCACTGATTACTGTAGAAATGCCATTGGTAGTGAAGGGGTTAGCCTGGAGGGGGCACTCTAAGGATTAACTGTGTTCCCCAGGCGTGTTCTAATTGTACGGGGGCTGGGCTGGCAGGGGGAGGGGAGTGATCACGGCTTCCATATACATGAAGCCTGTGATCACCGCCCTTCCCCCTCTGTCAGAATGGAGATCCATGTTTACATACACGGACCTCCATTCTTTCACTGTGGGGGGGCCATTGTGGGTAGCCGGTGGCAATCAAGTCCACCCTACCCGCTCCCTGGCCCCCCCCAGAACACAGTGAGCATGCGAGCGCATGCTCACTATGCTAGTTATCTCAGCCACTGTCACGCTGCGGCAGGCGGTCGGCAAGTGGCTAAATATTGTGCTTGGGGGTCCCCTTAGTATGGATCTCTGTGATGTTTAGGACAGTGCCACCGCAAAATTACATTTGTAAAGGAAAAATTGACATTTAAAATCGGTCACGGCTGGAATGTGTTGCTGGTTCTTTGCAATATAGATAAAGATCATTGAAAAAGCATTGCGTTGGGGGTCCCCCCCAGTCCATACCAGGCTCTTCGGGTCTGGTATGGATTTTAAGGGGAACCCCATGCCAAATTTATAAAAAATGGTGTTGGGGTCCCCCGAAAATCCAAACCAGACCTTTATCCGAGCATGCAGCCCTGGCATGGCTGGGGGATGGGGACGAGAGAGCATGCCTCCTCTGAACCTTATCAGGCTTCATGTCCTCAACATGGGGAGGGTGCTTTGGGGTCTGGTTTGCATTTTGGGGGGACCCCAACGCCATTTTCCCCAAAATTTGGCATGAGGTTCCTCTTAAAATCCATGCCAGACCTGAAGAGCCTGGTACGGACTTTGCGGGGGACCCCTACCCAAAATTTGTGTTTAATTTTGGCGTGGAGTTCCTCTTAAAATCTATGCCAAACCCTTATCCAAGCGTGCATGCATTGTATATAGTCTACACAGTGGTGTAGTGGTTAGCACTTTCGCCTGGGAGCAAAGAGTCACTGGTTCAAATCCCAACCACAATACTACCTGCCTGGAGTTTGTGTGCTCTCCCTGTGTCTGCGTGGGGTTCCTCTGGATACTCCGGTTTCCTCCCACACTCCAAAGACATGCAGGTAGGTAAATTAGATCCTGTTTAATTTGGCCCTAGTGTATGAATGTGAGTTAGGGACCATAGATTGTAAGCTCCTTGAGGGTAGGGACTGATGTGCATGTACAATATATATGTAAAGCGACAGCGCTATATAAGTACCTGAAATAAATACACTGAATGCAGCATATTATATATACTGTACATATATATTCCTATACTACATGCCACTACCTAGTCTTTTGCTATCTCCACAAATGTTTTCACTATATTCGGCCGCTGTGTAAGTGGCCTTATATAGTGTGGGCTTGGACTCCGACCCACTGAGCAATGATTGGCCAAAGGCACCCTGCCTTTGGCCAATCATGGCTCTCACAGCAGAGCATACTCTTATTGCCAAAGCACGCAGGTCATGTGCATGCTTTGGCCAATCAGCGGGCAGCATTCCCCCACAATTTCCCTGCATTATGGACAGCTCAAATTTCCCACAAGCACCCCATAATGTTCAGGATTCGGCAACACCCCGATGTTCGAGTCGAACATACTTTTGACTCGAACCGGGGGACCATCCTTATTGACCATGGATGTACATTGCAAGACACTTTTTTAACATAAAAGATTGGACAAAAAATGTCTCCAATTTTACACGTTTTAGGTGAATGGGTATGATGTACCCAATACCCATTCACATGGGGGCTTCCACATTTTGATCAGCCCCCCAACCGCAGACCCCAACAACCACGGTATATAAAGGAAAAAAGGCTCCAATAGTGTAAAACTGTGGCTAATTTATTGTTACATAAAAGGATTGCCAAAAGGCTACTCACATTTGTGTAGAAATAATGCGCATACAGGTAAAAACATCCAACCGGCAAACGCTAATGGGTCGCCCGTACTTCCGGGAACATGGGACGCATGGGTAGCCTGTTTTTTTTCTAACACCCTAGAGAATAAAATGGCGGTCCTTGCAATACTTTATGTCACACCGTATTTGCGCCAAGCATTCTTACAAGCGCCTTTTTAAAAAAAAAGTTCACTTTTATGGGTTAAAAATGAAGACAACAGTAAAGTTAGCCCAATTTTTTTCTATATTGTGAAAGATAATGTTACGCCGAGTAAATTGATACCCAACATGTCATGCTTCAAAATTGCGCCCACTCGTGGAATGGTGACAAACTTTGGCACTTAAAAAACTCCACTGGTGATGTTTAAAAATTTCTACAGGTTTCCAGTTTTAAGTTACAGAGGAGTTTTAGTGCTATAATTTTTGTTCGATTGTGTACGATTGTGGCGATACCTCACATGTGTGGTTTGAACACCGTTTTCATATGTGGGCACGACTTCCTTATGTGTTCGCTTCTGCGCGCAAGCTCGGCGAGACGGGGCGCTTTAAATTTTGTTTTCCTTATTTATTTTACTTTTTATTTTTACACTGTCCAAAAAATTTTTGATCACTTTTATTCCTAATACAAGGAATGTAAACATTCCTTGTAATAGGAAAAAGCATGCCAGGACCTCTTAAATATGAGATCTGGGGTCAAAAAGACCTCAGATCTCATATTTACACTTAAATGCAATAAAAAAAAAGAAAATCAAATGTCATTTGAAAAAAAAAAAAAAATTGTTCTCCTTTAAGAGCTGTGGGCGGAAGTGGCGTTTTGACGTTGCTTCCGCCCTTCAATGCTATGGAGCTTAGTGGGCGGAATCTTCCGCTCACTCAGCATCCAGGCAGTGGGGGGAATGGACCCGATCGACAGGAAAGTGGCGGGAGGGGGGTGGGCACCTCTCCCGCCCCCGATATCCGCAGCAGAGACCACTTTTATCTGAAAGAGGGCCGCCTGCTGTTTAAAGAAATACAGGGGTTATGGTAGCTATCTGCTACCATAGCAACGGTATTCAATGGAATACCTTGATCTGATCGAGAGGTGTGGGCTCTGTGCTTATCCCTTATGGCTTATGCATATGGGATTTGCACTTTGAAACTTCCTTCGTTTTCACTCGAATAGATTGCAAGTTTAATACAGAGGCATATGGAAGTAGTTCATTTCTCTATGTGGGGTTCCTTTGCCATGACCACTTCTGGTCTTTCCGCTTTAGAAGGCATCATAATGACCTTGCGCGCTAGTCTTCAATCCCAGTTGACACCTTCTAAGGGGAAAACGTTTGGCAAAGCCAGCCATGTGACGTCAAGACACAGGAACCAACTTCCACTCCATGCAGCCGTGCTTACATGACACTGTTTGCTTATTACAAATGACAATTCTATAAGTTTGATATGTTTTATCATTAAATAGTAGTTTTAAATGGTAATACACTATGAGTCCTCTCCGTTGCTTTTAACCTCCCTGGCGGTATGATTATTTCAGATTTTTGGTGCTGAAAGCGGTACATTATTTTGCATGGAAATTGGCGTTTTATATTGTAGGCCTGTAATTCTTAGGAATAACTCAAATCTGTCCAAACAAGAGTCTAGTAGATGATAAAGTTTGAAACAAGAAATCATAAATTATAATATAATAAATAACTAAAAATAATTATCAAAAATAATAACATAATAGTAATAAAATTTATTCAATGTAGTCAAATCAAAAACACTGAAATTTGCTCATTTGCAGAATTGTCGCTGTCGTCACTTTCAGTGTCTGATGATAAATTTCCCCAAAAATCAGTATCACTCAATTCTGCAAGGGATTCTTATTTACTATCGGTGTTTTCTAGCTGATCAAAAAACACTTTTGACAGAAAAGGGACACTTTTTGGTTGCCATGGACATTCTCAAGTTTCCAGGCAGAAAGAATGACATATATAATATAAAAATGCATGCAGGGCACTGGGCAAAGCACTAGGGACAAAAGGGATGTGAAATGATTTGATACAGTAATGTAATCTTACAGATTACACTGTACTGTATGTTTACTATGTGTTTCACTATTTGAATTTCCCGCCGGTCACCGCCCCGTGCGACGTGCCGCTTGCAGGGAATGGAGCCCGGTACACAGAGGCATTGGGCAAAGGACACAGCCCGCGGACACAGTGAGGGGACATCGCTGGATCCAGGGGACAAAGTAAGTAACGCTGCCTGGATCCAGCAATGCAATCCCGAGTGTGGCTCGGGTTTACCGCTCTTGGTACAGAAAATTCACCCCGAGCCACACTCGGGAATACCGCCAAGGGGGTTAATGTAAAATACTAGACATGTGCAAAATGAAAAAATTTGTTTCAATTTGTTATTTGCATAAATTAATTTAGTTAGATTTGTTTCATTTGTTTAATTTGTTTTCGGAATTAGTTTTCTTAATTTGTTTTTGAATCGATTTGAAAAGTTTTTGAATCGATTTAGAATAGTTTTCCAATTTGAATAGTTTTCAAATTCAAATTGTTTTCGAATTTGAACAGTTTTCAAATTCAAAAAGTTTTCCAATTTCCAAAGTGAATAAACTAGAATAGAAAATAAAGGAATAGAATAGAAAAAAAATAGAATACAATAGAAAAGAATATAACAGAAAATAAAAGAATATAATATAATAGAGTAAAACAGAACAAAACAGGATAGAAAATCAAAGAACAGAATAGAATGGAATATAATAGAATAGACTAAAATAGAAAGAATGTAACCATCTTCTGAAATTTGAATAGGATAGAAACAAATAGAATTAAAAAAAAAACAATAAAATAGAATAGAAATAATATAACCATTTTCCAAAATTCAAATAGCATCAATTCGAATTCAAACAGAATAGAAAAGAAAAGAGTAGAATAGAATAGAAAATAACACAATAGTACAGAAAAAAACAACAGAATAGAATAGAATGAATATAACCATCTTCCTATTATAATCTATTCTTTTCTATTCTATTCAAATTCAAATTGATTCTATTTGAATTTTGGTAAATGGTGATATTCTTTCTATTCTAATCTATTCTATTCTATTGTTTTTTTAATCATATACTTTTTTATTTGTTTAGTCTATTATATTCTTTTCTATTCTATTATTTTATTTTCTATTCTATTTTTTCATTTCTATTCTATTCTATTATTTTCTATTCAAATTCAAATTTATTCTATTCTAAATTTGAATTTCGCAATATGGTTATATTCTTTCTATTCTATTCTATTGTTTATTTCTATACTATTCTGTTATTTTCAATTTTATTCTAATCTGCTCTTTTCTATTCTATTCAAATTCAAATTGATTCTATTTGAATTTTGGGAAATGGTTATATTCTTTCCATTCTATTCTATTTTTTTTAATTCTATTCTTTTCTATTCTATTATAGTCTATTATATTCACTTCTTTTTTTCTATTCTATTCTTCTACTTTTTTCTTAAGTATTCAAATTCAAATTTATTCTATTTGAAATTCTAAATTTAGAAGATGGTTATATTATTTCTATGTAATCCTATTCTATTTGTTTCTATTATATTCTAGTCTATTCTGTTCTTTTATTTTCTATTCCATTTGTTCTATTTTACTCCATTATATTCTATTCTTTTATTTTATGTTATATTCTTTTCTAGTCTATTATTTTTTTCTATTTTATTCCTTTATTTTCTATTCTATTTTAATCCCCTATGGAAATTGGAAAACTATTCAAATTAGAAAACTTTTCAAATTAGATTTTGAAAACTATAGTTTAAAACATTTTCAAATTCGAATTTGAAAACTATTGGAATTTGAAAACTATTTGAATTCAAATTTCGTCTGAATTTTTTTTTCCGTTACTTTGGATTCGTCTAAATTTGGTACTATTGTAATTCGCAAAATTGAATACATCAGAATTTCGTAAAAACAAAAATTCATCTGAGCTTTAATTCGGAACGAAATGAACTGCATATGTCTATAAAATACTCAGAGTCGGAAACCTGGATCCACCTTGGGTCTTAAAGATCGGTTTGCAACAAGCCGCAGTCTTCCAGATGAGATTTCCTTTATGAGCTTATGATCTCCTGTGTGGGATCTATGGGTCTGGTAAGCGGCCATTCTTCTTTTTAGGAGCACAGTGGTGACACACAAGCACTTTATGCATAAACCCAGCTTTATATAAGCTCTTTTTATGAACTTTTGATCACCATGATCAAATGAAGTACTGTATTTATTTTACATACATATATACAGTATATGAAAAAATGAATTATTTGTTATAACTGTGATTTGCACTTTGCACTTCAGCTAACAAACACTTGGTATGCACTTTTGTATATACTTTTCACTTTTGAACAGTAAAGTATTATTATGAATTACAGCGGTGCACTTAAAGGGGATATCAATCATTAGATGCTGCAAACATTTGTGATCATACTGTAATGTATGTATTCACTGTAAGAAATTAGAGACAGCACACCATTGATACTTTTACTTTACTTGCCAGGTCCTAGTATTCAAGGAATATTTTGGTGCAGCAGTTTCACCATAAGTGTGGCCAAGCGTGATCCTTAGTAATTTTAATGCAGGAGAGCAATAGGGAGACAGGGGGAGGGCATTATACCTCTGTGTCAGGGGGTGCCTGAACAAGGATCTTCATGGCAGCACCATTAGTTATTATTGTAATGAAATTTAATTATTTAATGTAAAATTTAAAAAAAATCCTTTTCAAGTTACATTAATATACAGCAGGTAAAATAAGTATTTAATATGTCACAATTTTTCTAGGTAAATATATTTTTAAAGGTACTATTGGCATGAAATTTTCATTACATGTCAGTAACAAAATGACAAAAATCAACCAGCGCTCTTGGATATTGTTAACGTAGCAGCTGAACACTTATAGGCAAATTCAAACAAATCCTACAAAAGGCATAAAGATAGTACGATGAGTGCAGCGCTAAGGATCAAAAGTCATAATATGAGACACCCTGTGTCAATGTGTCCATGCAATATGCAGAGATATCCAGTGTTCCAGTGTGAATCACCTTCACCAAATATGCTAGCAGCTCACCTCCAGAAGTTGGCTCTTATTACAGGAGCCGACACCAGCAGAAATTCTCCATTCAAGGGTGTCCAAAAGACAGTAGGACGATCACCATCAAACTAATCTCTTTATCAGGTGCAGACCACTTTCAATTTTGGGTTCTCAATCCCCTCATGCACTCCATAAGCACCATATATAAAAATAAAGAGAAATCTAGTGCTCTCCGTATAAAAGATGAACAATTTATTAAAAGTAACAAAACATACTCAAAAGTGAGGCACTGTGACCCAGTGCATAGTTCACCGTATAACAATAAAAATGATATTTCGTAAAGGACACGAACGTTAAAATGTTCTGAAGACAGCAATGATCGCGGGTACAGCCACTTCCTACTTCCGGACGCGTTGCGTTCCACCTCCCGGAACTTCGTCAGCGCAGTATATTTTATTGTATTTCTCAATTCATTACAATGAGCAAAGCCAACACTGAACAAGATTTTACAAATAAATTAACTTTCTATACACCAGTCATGTTCAGACTAAATCAGGGCATCTCAGTCCACAAGAAGGTTGTGCGTTGTCTGCCAAGTGCATTTCTGGTAGATCAGATGAACCTTCAGGTTCTTGAACCCCTTGTTGCAGGTCCTTTAAGGCATTTTGAAAAGGATCTCCATCTTAGAAATACACCAGCTTATCATCCTTGGTCTTATCTGGCTGGAAACACTCCAAAGTGGGTCCCTCATCTGAACCAGGCAGAGGGACGAAGACTTTAACATGAATATAAGTGTCCTCTCCGGTGTCAACCTTGAAAAAGTAATTTGTTCCGGCAACAACCTGAGTACTGACGAGGACTGCCTTAAATTCCCCAGTGTTCGTTCCGGACTGCTTCTCATACTGTTCCTTCACCTTGTCAAGGATGGCTTGATCCTCTGCAGTAGGTGCCCTGGGTTCACTCATTCCCCCATCTAATTGCTGCTCCTCACTCATCTTTGCAAAGTTCCTAACAGCCCATGCAACCCATACATGCAAAGAAACCAAAACAAATACGTTCAGAAATTAAGTTGAATGTGGAATGACACAGGGAAAAATTATTGAACACACTAACTGAAATATATGTAATACTTTGTACAAAATCCTTTGTTGGTAATGACAGCTTCAAGGCGCCTTCTGTATGGAAAAACTAGTCACATGCATTGCTCAGGTGTGATTTTGGCCCATTCTTCCACACAAACAGTCTTCAAATCTTGAAGGTTCCGTGGGCCTCTTCTATGGACTCTGATCTTTAGTTTTTTTCATATATTTTCTATTGGATTCAAGTCCTGCGATTGACTGGGCCATTATAGCAGCTTTATTTTCTTTCTTTCAAATCAATTGAGAGTTTCCTTGGCTTTGTATTTGGGATCATTGTCTTGCTGAATTGTCCACTCTGGCTTCCCCTTCATCATCCTGGGAGATGGTAGCAGATTTTTATCAAGAATGTCATAGTACATTTTTCCATTCATCCTTCCTTCAACACCATTAAGTTTGCCAGTACCGTATGCTGAAAAACAGCCCTACACCATAACGTTCCCACCTCCAAATGTCGCTGTTTGTCAGGGGCGGCCCCGTCCATTAGGTTGCATGGGCGCCGCCCCCTCTGTCCAGCCACCCCCTCTATGCTATGGATAGATTCATGAATAGCATGAATCTATCCATGGCCGCCTGCGGCCACCCCCTTTGAGGCGCTGGCTGCATGAATTCCCGGGGATGGGGGGGTTCTCTGAAGCATCTCATTAGAGCCACAGGCTCTAAGAGGCTTCAACATAGAGTGGCTTGGCATGGCACCGCAAGACCACTCACATGTGTTAGAAGGGCAAATTAATATTTGCCTTCCTAACACTGAACCGCCTCTCCACCAATCAGGAAGCGCTGGTATGTTACCCATTTCCTAATTGGCGGAGAAGACACGCGATCCTGTTGGATGCCTTTCTTAGAAGAGGAGGGGGATACACGACTCTGCACTCTCTGTCCCCACTCTCCGCCTAGACAAGGCTGCCTGCCCACTCCTAGATGGGGTAAGTGCGGGACTGATGTCCCGACTGCCCTGGCCGGGCGGCTTGGGGTACAGATGCCGAAGGATATACCCCTCTGGTGATGCTACATATACCCCTCTGGTGATTCTGGTGATGCTACATATACCCCTCTGGTGATGTTACATATATCCCTCTGGTGATGGTACATATACCCCTCTGGTAATGGTACATATACCCCTCTGGTGATGGAACATATACCACTCTGGTGATGCTACATATACTACGAAAAAAACACAAGAGAGGGGCGCACCGACCTAGTGCAATACCATTAAAACGTTTATTAAGAGCAATAAGGTAAAAATGATATACTCACATGTGGAGCAAATTAAAAGCGTTGCGGCAAAAAAAAAAAAAAAATAAATATAAATGGAAATGTAAATCTAAATGTAGAAATATATCTGTATATAAATTTACAGCCATGCCAATGCACATGCCTGCATCTGTACAATGCCCCTCCATCCATATCAGTAAATGTGCACATAGATGAACAGGCAAGAGAAACAATCTCCACATTTACATTTCTACATATACGTACATATAAATATATAAGTACACACCACACATATCCCCACATATATACATATCCATATAATATATATAAGGGAGCAATCAAATATACCATATTATATATGATATATATGATGATGTATTGCAATGGTATTAGCCCATACATCTTTAGCCTATTTAGTGTCCCATCTACATGGGGCAAACCTTATGTTGGGGGATCATACATCATGACGTCTTCTAACGGGCCTAAGTGTAGCTCCATGTGGCTCGTTTCTCCTGCCCATACACTTGCCGATGATCAAAATTGTTGGCATACCACAGCGTCTCAACCACTGTGGAATGCTCAAGGCTCTAGGACCCGGGAAGTGCGGGTGGATATGCGTTCCACTTGCGTCACTTCCGAGTCGCCACTACTTCAATGTTAATTGGCTAGTCACAGACAGACCAAGAGGGAGCAAAGATAGGCATTGGCCAGGCAGGGGAGGTTGTCCTACACTGAGGGGAGGGCCGGACACACCCCCACCAATCATACCGACAAGTGCTTACAAGGAGAAACCGATAAAGCAGTTGTCGGTGCAATGGAGCCGAATGTGTAATCAATAGGTACTACATTATCATAATAAAAAAAAGGGGGGAGTACCCCAATATTACTATATTGCTGCAAATCACAGCCAAAAAGGGGGGCAAGATAATGGGGACATGCCCTTAGTGGTGTATATCTAGACAACTACATGTTATATACAATAATATAACTAGGTCACTAAAATTAAATGGGCATTATTTCCATCATGCTTCATTCATCAAAGACTCAGGGCACGTGTTGGAGGTTCTGTCCTCCTATTCGTGGCAGGAGGGATACAGATGGGTGTCATTGGACGTGGCCTCTGCCTATCTCCGCTCCTTCTTGGTCTGTCTGTGACTAGCCAATCAACATTGAAGGAGTGGCGACTCGGAAGTGACGCAGGTGGAATGCATTTCCACCCGCACTCTAGAGTCCTAGAGCCTTGAGCGTTCCACAGTGGTTCAGACGTTCTTGCCTCATAGTTAGTAGGCTCTGAGGAAGAGGGTTCGCCCTGGAAATGTGTCAACCTGGCCATATGGACGCCGCCTGGTCCCTCTACTGAAGTGTAGACAGTGCAGTCTGCTGAAGGCACTATTTCCACACTTCTTTGCCGCAACGCTTTTAATTTGCTCCGCTTGTGAGTATATATATTTTACTTTATTGCTCTTAATAAACATTTTAATGGTATTGCACTAGGTCGGTGCGCCCCTCTCTTGTGTTTTTTTGTGGTACCTTTTGGGTGCCCATGGTCCTGAGGAGGGCAGCAAGGCCACAGAGTACAAAGTGACTTTCATACTTATAGTGACTATTCATTGTCGTTCACATTCTCGCCTATTTATCTCTGGGCTGATGGATCCGAGCGCAGGAGTTGTTTTGTTTTCTTGATGCTACATATACCCCTTTGGTGATGGTATATACCACTCTGGTGATGGTATATACCCCCTCTGGTGATGGTACATATACCCCTCTGGTGATGCTACATGTATACCCCTCTGGTAATGCTCCATATACCCCTCTGGTGATGTATATACCCCTCTGGTGATGCTACATATACCCCTCTGGTGATGCTACATATACCCCTCTGGCGATGCTACATATACCCCTCTGGTGATGGTATATACCCCTCTGGTGATGCTACATATACCCATCTGGTGATGCTACATATGCCCCGCTGGTGATGGTATATACCCCTCTGGGGATGCTACATATACCCCTCTGGTGATGTATATAACCCTCTGGTGATGCTACATATGCCCCTCTGGTGATGTATATACCCCTCTGGTGATGCTACATATACACCTCTGGTGATGTATATACCCCTCTGGTGATGCTATTTACTCCTCTGGTGATGCTACGTATAACCCTCTGGTGATGCTACATATACCCCTCTGGTGATGTATATACTCCTCTGGTGATGCTATATATACCCCTCTGGTGATGCTATATACCCCTTTAGTGATGCTATATACCCCTTTGGTGATGTATATACCCCTCTGGTAATGCTATATACCCATCTGGTGATGTATATACCCCTCTGGTGATGCTATATATTCCTCTGGTCATGCTGTATATACTCCTCTCTGGTTATGCTGTATATACTCCTTTCTGGGGATGCTGTATACCCTATCTGGTGATGCTGGGCTGTATACTCCTGACTCCTGGGTGGAATCTATAAGGGGTGGGGCTTATGAGAAGTGGGAGGGGTCAAATGGGAAGGGTGGGGTCTAGCCCCCCATCCTAAAATTTCACCAGCCACCACTGCTGTTGCTATGGTGCTTTTGGGGTGATGTGCAGTGCCATTTAACCTCCAAACATAGTTGTAACATAAATGTAAAGTGTAAGATAGTTTGCCTTAGATGTGATGTGATTTATAGAAATAGTATAATTGTGGATGTAGTTTAAGTCTGTGTTATTAAATATCTAATATGCAATGTCAACCAGGCCATATGTAATTTAATTACCATGTAAATAGGTCCAAGCAAGCTAAAAGAGTCCAGTTGACACCTAGACGCTAATAAGAGTTCCCAATCAGAATGAGCAAAAATTGTCACCTTCTGGAATCTTCAAACAGAAATCCTGGCTACAGGTGTCGGCAGGTGGGCATGGGAAGGTCTACAAGCTTTAATTAGTGTCAACAGATCAAAAGAATACATTTAATCTCTCATAAAAGCTGAAATATTAGCGACAGAGAGATGAAAATAATTCCTTTTGATCGTATAGGTGATAAGCTTCTAGCGCATACCAAGCTGTATGTGTAGCTGGTTTCGGTTCTCAGAAAAACACACAAAACTGTTAGATGGTGCTGGGCTGCAGCAGGTAGATCGTATTTGGCACTGTCGCGAATGGGAAAAGGAGCTGGTTTTGGAAATCCTATCCATGATCCAGTGGCCAGCGCCGTTCTGATCCGGTTTGAAGTTGGTAATTTCGGAACATGAAACATCCTGTGGGCTGGGACGGGAACACCCCCCAGGGTTGATTGACCAGGGGCTAACATCCAGCCCATGTCCATATGTCAATAAATTGGGGAGCCTCCATGTTCCAAGTGTGCTCTCATGAAGTCAGTCCTAAACTGGGGGGTCTCCAAACTTCTTTGACATACTTCTGTCCAGGGATAGACTGCGGTAACGTAGCATTTATTTCTGTTTTTATTCCTTTTTATTTTCATAGGGAATTGCCAATTGTATGTATTGTCTGTTTATCTTTTTGTAACTCCTTTTTCTTTGTATATATTTTATGCACTGCCCACTTTTGGGATATTAAATGTTAAAATTAGTAAGTGACTTCTGTTTACTAACCTACGACTCGTACCTCTAGAGAGATTGTTGTATTTTAGTGCCTAAATACTCGGTTTAAGCTACGTGCCAATCTGTATGCAATTGCTCTGTGTGTGCAGATTGCATGTAGATTGTAAACTAGCAGATCTGCCAGATGCAGATCTGTGTGTGTGTGTGTGTGTGGTGGCTCAGCAGACCAGTCCAACTGTTGAGTGGTGGCAGGCTATCATGTATGGTGGGTCTGGTGAGGGTGAGTGGACAGTACTAAGAGTGATTAGCACCGAGGTTTTAGCTTGCAGGATAGCTAGAGAAACCCTAGACGTGTGTATGAATTGCTAGACTGCTCCCCAACCCTTAGAGTGCACCAGATTATATGTAAGATTCATATCTGCCTGCCTATATTCCCTCATATACTCCCAGTCACGGCACGCACGTCTTGGTTAGCTAGTCACCGTGGGCGTGTGTGATTTGTGACAATGATGTGTACTATGGCATCCAAAGAGTTCAATTTTGGTCTCACCGGACCAGACTATATTCTCCCAGTATTTCACAGGCTTGTCTAAATGTTGTGAAGCAAACTTTAAACGAGCTTTAACATGCTCTTTCTTCAGCAATGGAGTCTTGCGTGGTGAGCGTTCATTCAGGCCATGGCGGTTGAGTGCATTACTTATTGTTTTCTTTGAAACAATTGTACCTGCTAATTCCAGGTCTTTCTGAAGTTCTCCGCAAGTGGTCATTGGCTCTTGGACAACTCTTCTAATAATTATTTTCAGTCCTTTGTCAGAAATCTTGTGAGGAGCACCTGGTCGTGGCCAGTTTATGGTGAAATGATGTTCTTTCCACTGCCGGATTATGGCCCCAACAGTGCTCACTGGAGAATTCAGAAATTTAGAAATCCTTCTGTAACCAACGCCATCAGTATATTTTGCAACAATAAGGTTGCAAAGGTCTTGAGAGAGCTTTTTGCTTTTGCCCATCATGAGATGTTTCTTGTGTGACACTCCAAGAATTCAACACCTTTTTATAGGCCACCAGTTGAGACTGAACCAGCTGATATTAATTTGCACTGATAAGGGGCAGGATTGCTTTCTAATTACTGATAGATTTCAGCTGGTGTCTTGGCTTCCCATGCCTATTTGCACCTCCCTTTCTTCATGTGTTTAATACTTTTTCCCTGTGTCATTTCATTTTATTATACATAACTTCATTTCTGAATGTATTTGTTTTTTTTTTTTTGGATGTATGGATTGCATGGGCTGTTACCAACATGTGGTGAACAATTATTGTCAATAGCACCTTTAGAAATATATTTACCTAGAAAAATGGCAAAGTGTTCAATACTTATTTTATCGATGTATTAAAGCATACATTCACAGAATTACTGGGCAATCAGAACTATCCCTAAATTCTGCACTGTATTATCCCATATGTAAATCCCAATTAATCATGGCCATATAAGTGTTTTGTGTGCATTAACTATAGCAGCATTCGTCACGTCTTAAATCCCTATCAAGACTAACGGGTCATTAAGACACTTACATACGAAATTATGTAGCTATTTTATTCATAACTTGTGAAACGGTAAAAAGATCCATTTATATAAAGATTTCCACGATAACTGTTATTAACAAGTGGTGTACAACCATTGTCGGGTACGTTAGGTATGTAGGTTTTTTTTTTTTTGTTTATGTAAGTCTTTACTTCAATACATATTATTTTACTTTACTGTGTCCCTTTTTCATAATTTGTGTACTTCTTTCCCTCCACGTTTAT
>BLSH010433274.1:579091-597050 GCA_018402905.1 Glandirana rugosa | reverse complement strand
AAAAATAAAAAACCCAGGGGTGATTAAATACCACCAAAAGAAAGCTCTATTTGTGTGGAAAAAATTATAAAAATTTCATATGGGTACAGTGTCGCATGACCGCGCAATTGTCATTCAAACTGCAACAGTGCTGAAAGCTGAAAATTGGTCCGGGAAGGAAGGGGCTTTAAGTGCCCAGTATTGAAGTGGTTAATAAAATAATTACATTTCCATGCTCTGTGTACTGTGGAAGACCAGATATAGTAAATGCAGGGTCTTGGGTTTAGTAACACTTTAAAAGCACCCCAAACGCAGATCAAAAATGGCAAAAGGAAAAAAGAAAGGGCGCACCAACCTAGTGCATTATCCCTAAAACCATTCTTTTATTTGTATAAAGTGGTAAGTATTATACTCACAAAATTACAATGGGTAAAACGTTTATCAAATAGTCCAACAGGTAGGCAGGATGTAAGAATTCAAAGGCTAACACGTTTTGAGGTAAACACCTCTTTCTCAGAGCCAACACCAAACGCGTTAACCTTTGGATCCTTACCTCCTGCCTTACGGGTTGATGTACTAGGTTGGTGAGCCCTTTCTTTTTTCCTTTTGTGGTTTCAGAGTACCAGACTCCCCGGTCTTAGAGAGCAGCAAAACTTGGCTTATCTTTTGGAGTTATAATACAATACATTTATTCTGAACGGGCCCACTCCCAAGCGCAGGAGCATTTGTACTTTTCAGATCAAAAACGCAATGTTTTGTGGGCACCTGATCACATGGTATCGCTGTATCATGTGATTCAGTGGACTGTGTTTTTCAAAAGTAGTGCATGCATTACTTTTTGTACAAAATCGCACTGCAGGGAAGTGAGTAGGAATCGCACAGGAACAAGCACACAATGTGAACTGACCCTGCAGTTGTGGCAAGGTCCTGTAATGCAAAATTGCTGTTGGGCAGTAAAAAAAAAAAGCCTAAAAAGAAATAACAGGCATCAGGAGGAGGACTACAAACATCTTTTCTCTGGCCTCTGAAAAGCAATCCATTGCAAATCACTTTTCAGGGGGCAGTTAAAACCGCTGTTAGTGTTAGGCTGGATTCACACCTGTCCGGTGCGAATTCCAGCCTGTCTGCTGCCGGAAAGGTGCGGAGCCACCGTTTGGCAGCTCCTGTCCGTTCCCACAGCACAGCAGCTGCGGGGGCAGAGATGGGGAGGGGCCACGAGCAGGGGAAATATCCCCGTTCAGTGCGGAGTGCATCTCCATGTTAGATGCGCTCCCATTGAACTCAACGGGCTGGAAATTCGCACCGCATTGCACAGAAAAGGCACACGTTTTTTGTGCAATGCGCATCCAATTCGCATAGGTGTGAACCCAGCCTTAAATGAGCCTATATGAAGTCTTTTATTAAATAATCCTAAAGTTTTTTCAAATAGAATTTCACTAGGAAAGTGTATATAGTCATTGTACATTCTTGGTAATATTTGCATAAGCCCCCGCGATCATTTTCTGCAATTACACCATTTTTTAACAAGACTGGAGTTTTATGCTGACATTCATTAGTGAAATACAAACATTTATGACCTAGTACATTAACACTTGACAATAAATATCGCCCGTTGCTGCCATTTTAAACCTGGTTTATTTCATTTACAGCAGAAACAATTAATTCATTAAAACAATCCCAAAGTTGCCTATGAATTCTTTGTGTCGGGTCACAAAATATACCTTCAGCAGGAAAGAAGCAGTATTAACCTCCAATGCCACATGTTAATCTAGGTACTTAGCTGTAGAGAAGTTGATTTATACTGCTCTGGTTTAATGGGTAATCTCTTTAAAAAATACACATGCTTAGCTCTGACATGTATAAGTCCTTATTTAGGGTACATTGTTAATTTGATCACTGCCTACCCTGCTGCGTAAATAGTCTCTGGGGGGTATGGGTTTTAAGTGCATGTGTAGTGGTTTATATTTCACAGCACAATTCCTCTTCTCCGACTCTTTCCATCCCCCAAACAAGGAGAGGGAGAAAGAGAGAGGGAGCAGACAATAGATACATACTAATGTAGCTCTGTACCTACCATCTGTATCAGCAGCTGCTCCCATACATCTGTACAATATGTTGGAACTGAGAGCTTCACTAATCTGCATAATAAGGAGGAGGCTTATCCGACTCTAGCTAATAATCACAAGCAATCGATGCAGACCGTTCCCTTACTGCACCTAACCACAAACTTTCAATCTGTTTACCATGTACTTCGCATAGAAGAAGGTCAAGGTAAATAGGGGGTCTGTTTACACGTTGCCCGCAGCTATTTATTAGATTTCAAATAATTTCAACCTGTTTAATTCAACTTCCTAGGCATTATATGTTAATTGTTTTTGTGGAGCTGGACAAGAAAAGAAAGACGGCGTAGCTGAGATTTTCTTTTTGGTAAAGCAAAAATGATTTTCTTTTTAATGAGGGTATAGGCATGTAGTTCACGCAATAATAATACCTAATAAAGATAAAATCACTTCCATAGTGTGCTTTGCAAGTAATTAGAGATGAGCGAACTTAAAATCTGCTCTGCTGCCAATTCTCCCAATTTGCTTGGGAGATCCGCTTCACCGAATTCGCATCTGCTGATCCAGAGGCATTTTTGTCTGCTGGGTTTTTACTTTATTATTAAACAATTTTTTGTTCAAATTTATTTAAAAAAATTGTATGCAGTAACTTATAATGTAGTGATGTGAAAATATGAGAGCTCTCTCCTCAATGGTTCTCGTTGATCATTGAGCTTGGCACCATGCCCTTATGGGTTAAAAGAGAAGTAAGGGATTTTTTTCCCTTTTTTATCATACTTACCTAGCTGGATTCTGCATCTATTGCCCACTGGCTCTAAGGCTGAGAACCGAGTGATCAAACACAGCTGATTGCTCAGTTCTTAGTGCTCATTGAGCAGAGAGCCTGTTAGTCACCGGTGCTCTGCACTGCTCCCCGTATGCTCACTGGGGGGCAGGAGCAACTGGCTCAGGCTCTCATCGGCTTGCTAAGAGGCTGAGTCGGGTGCCGGTCCAGGCATGTGGGCAGATCCCAGCTCTTTGATGTCAGCCAATGTCTGCTGAAAACGGGTCACCCAGTGGTGTAGTGGATAGTACTTCCACCTGGCAGCAAAAGGGTCACTGGTTCGAATCCCAACTACGACACTACCTGCCTGGAGTTTGCATGTTCTCCCTGTGCCTGCGTGGGTTTCCTCCCACACTCCAAACACATGCTAGTAGGTAAATTAAATCCTGTCTAAATTGGCCCTAGTATATGTATAAATGTGAGTTAGGGACCATAGATTGTAAGCTCCTTAAGGGTAGGGACTGATGTGAATGTACAATATATATGTAAAGCACTGCGTAAATTGACATCGCTATATAAAAATAAAATAAATAAATATGCGGCCTCTCGGCAGCCTGGCCTTGTCATTGAAGGGCTGCACTGATAAAGCTGTTATAAGAGCATGCTCCCGGCACAGTGACCAGTGGCTCACGGAAATCTAACGATCATGTGACTTTCGTGACAGCCAATCACAGCAGTCACATGGTCAAAAGCCCCACCCTGGAATGTCAAACCACTTAAAGGTCCAGAGGGAGCCGGCAAAAGGGGTTAATATGAGGTCTGTACCGAAAGTAATGCAAAAGTGGCCATAACTTTTAACTTACATTGTGCATTGTTCAGTCAATTTTTTTTACTTGTTGGTATAGTAACTTTCTTTATAGTAACTCTTCTTCTTTTTCATTCCAGGTAAATATTTATAACAATAATACATTTTATTTAAAGGTATTATTCAGAATACCTAAGGTCGCCTTACAAAGATAGCAACAAAGCAACAATAAATAAATAAAATAAATAAAGATCACATGACCATTAAATTACAAAAACAAATTAATGAATCAGACAGGACATGCTAGTTTCAACTGATGAGTTTTGAGACATTATTTGAAGATGGGTAGGAAGTCAAAATTGCGGATGTTAGGAAGCAGGGTGTTCCAAAGTTAAGGGGCAGAGCGGCTAAAGGCTTGGAGTCCAAGCAGAAAGCAAGGTACTGTCGTTTAATTCTTGATTAAGGAAGGGCGCAAGGTGTCCAACATCCACAGAAGGCTACAGAATGTTTATGGAGATAGCACCATTGACAAGAGCAATGAGGTCACACAACTGGACTGTGGTCACAATGCCATACAGAAGATGATGGAAGACATAGGATGTGCAAAGTGGGTATCTCTGCACTTGACCCCGCTTTGAAATAGACAAGGGTAGAAGTCTGTTCTGATCTGCTGTAAGTGTTTGAAGCCAATGAAGACACATTTTTGCCTGGTGACAGGGGATGAAATGTGGACGCATCTTTATGATCTGGAAATCAATAATCAGCCCATGGAATGGTGTTATACCTCACGCCAAGGCCTAAGAAGTTCAAGAGTCAGTCATCAGCACAGAAAGTCATGGTGAATGTGTTTGGAATGACAAGGGCATCATTTTTCTTGATTTTTTTAGAACATGACTGTACTGCGACCAATGAGTGGTACATTGAGACACTTAAGAAGCTTTGAAAAGCCATCAGGAGGAAGAGACTGAAAACTATTCACATTCACCATAACAATGCGCAACTACATACATCTCTGCAAAAAATCAGACGACCTGCACATTTGGCTGGTCAGTGGTCCCCCATTCACCGTACAGCCTAGATTTAGTGACCTCTGACTTCTACTTGTTCAGTCCAATTACAAACTAACTTCAAGGACCATGATTTATTGACATAGACAAGGTGATAGTGGCTGAGTAGAAGTACAATAGTGCACACCTGAATTTTTTGCAAAGACAATTGAAGAGTTGGGTTCAACAATGGGACAAATGCATCACCTGTGCAGGGGACTTTTTGTGTTGAGTAATACCTTCGTATAGTGGAAGAGTTACTCTACCAACATGTGAAACTTGAACAACCTAAGTTAGAAACAAATGTTATGCCCGCTTTTACAGTACATTATTTAC
Source organism: Glandirana rugosa (assembly GCA_018402905.1). Taxonomy (NCBI): domain Eukaryota; kingdom Metazoa; phylum Chordata; class Amphibia; order Anura; family Ranidae; genus Glandirana; species Glandirana rugosa. Next base: position 592,061 of record BLSH010433274.1, on the reverse strand, counting down.
ACCTTGCATTACTGTGGCTGGAAGGCCAGTGAGTTTGTGTAGCCCTCTGCAATGCTAATACCAGACTGTATGCTATTTAATACTAGATAGGTGCTCCTAGAAGTGCCCCCCCATAAAATGAGGCCTATGCCCAATTTGATAGACACCATATTATTCCTCTGCTGTGCTCAGTAGTTGCACCTGAAACTTCTACATCTTTACAGCATCCTGTAGTGATGTAAAGATTGACAGGAGGAACTATTGAGTGTATCAGAATACCATAAGATCAACACTCCCAGAAGTATGGGGTTCTGAAAAAAATTTAAGCCAGGGATTTCTCTTCAATGAAGTGTCATTTAATGACACGGGTAGCAGGAGAGGTACCGTAAGTATACAGTATATCTTCTTAATTTCAAACACAACATTTGAGGGCTTTAGCTGCACAAAGGGGTGATTTAACTATCCAGGGTACATTTCAATAGAGAAGAGTGCAAGAGTGAAGGTTAGGCTGAAGTTTAGCTTTAAAATCAAGGTATAAGCACAGCGCTATGCTTGTTTATTGATACTTTCTGTTTACTTTACTTCTGTTTGCTTCTATATGAAATTACCTCTTGATCCTGACAGTTCTTTGCTCTACACAAGATTGATGGTTGCTGCTGAAATCACTGCAGTGTTGTCTATCCCTCCACACTGTATCTGCCCCTGCGGAGTACATGGTGATGTTACATGCCAGTGCTTCCTCCACATACAGGCATCATCACACTGAACAAAACAATGGCAATGCAGCATGAAAAGTTCATGTAAGGAGAAGGTTTCCTGTTACGTCAGTGTTCTCTTAGGCTCAGCCCACTGGGCACAAAGGAACAGGGATGAGCGGAAACTTAACAGTCACATGGCCACACCAAACAAAAATACAACGTAATACTCTTTTGGCGGAGCAGAAGAACTACTGCAACCAGCATAACATCACCATGTATATATGTATTTTGTCAAGCGTCTGTAGTAGTGAGCTCTTGTAGATCGCCAACATAGGGTTCCCTGGGGCATGGAGTCTAAGCCCCAGGCTGCTTCTTTACCAGGGCCACTGATGGTGGGGTTGGACTTGCAGCAAGCAGAGACCAGGTCGCGGCCCCCAGGTATTCCTAGCCGAGGATGCGGAGAACACTCCCGTTTGCAGAATACAAACAGCAAGAGGCAAAGGGAACTCTAGGAGACAAGCTGAGGTCAGGATGGGCAGCAGACAAGCACAGGTGGTAGATGAAACCAAGATTGGTGCACGGGTAATCAGACACAGGATACACGAGTAGTAGCATATGGGAACTCAGATAACTGTGAAGTTGCAAGACAGGAGAGGCGAACTGCACTGAGCACGTGTATATATAGGGAAGCAAACTGGGAGCGACTTCAAAAGTGATACAAGGAAAAAGGATATAAATCCACGGTAGAGCAGGCGATGCTCATAAGTGAACAGAGAAGCCAGCACACATGTGAATGAAGTCAAAGATCTAGCAGAACCACTGCAGCAAGGAGGTAAGAAATGCACAAACAAAAATTTGCAGGCTACACCATGACATATGTGTATATACAGCATCTCACAAAAGTGAGTACACCCCTCACATTTTTGTAAATATTTTATCATATCTTTTCATGTGACAACACTGAAGAAATGATACTTTGCTACAATGTAAAGTAGTAAGTGTATAGCTTGTATAACAGTGTACATTTTCTGTCCCCTCAAAATAACTCAACACACAGCCATTAATGTCTAAACTGCTGGCAACAAAAGTGAGTACACCCCTAAGTGAAAATGTCCCAAATTTGGCCCAAAGTGTCAATATTTTGTGTGGCCACCATTATTTTCCAGAACTTCCTTAACCCTCATGGGCATGTAGTTCAAATCAGGCCCAATTAGCCATTTTCCCTTCCCTGGTGTCATGTGACTCGTTAATGTTACAAGGTCTCAGGTGTGAATGAGGAGCAGGTGTGTTAAATTTGGTGTTATCGCTCTCACTCTCTGATACTGGTCACTGGAAGTTCAACATGGCACCTCATGGCAAAGAACTTTCTGAGGATCTGAAAAAAAGAATTGTTGCTCTACATAAAGATGGCCTTAGCTATAAGAAGTTTGCCAAGACCCTGAAACTGAGCTGCAGCACGGTGGCCAAGACCATACAGCAGTTTAACAGGACAGGTTCCACCCAGAACAGGCCTCGTAATGGTCGACCAAAGGCGGTATCTTTGAGGTTGTCTTTGGGAAATAGACGTATGAGTGTTGCCAGCATTGCTGCAGAGGTTGCAGGGGAGGGGAGTCAGCCTGTCAGTGCTCAGACCATACTCCTCACACTGCGTTCAAATTGGTCTACATGGCTGTCATCCCAGAAGGAAGCCTCTTCTAAAGATGATGCACAAGAAAGCCTGCAAACAGTTTGCTGAAGACAAGCAGACTAAGGACATGTATTACTGGAACCATGTCCTGTTGTCTGATGAGACCAAGATAAACTTATTTGGTTCAGATGGTGTCAAGCGTGTGTGGCGGCAACCAGGTAAGGAGTACACAGACAAGTGTGTCTTGCGTACAGTCAAGCATAGTGGTAAGAGTGTCACGGTCTGGGGCTGCATTAGTGCTGCCAGCACTGGGGAGCTACAGTTCATTGAGGGAACCACGAATGCCAAATTTACTGTGACATACTGAAGCAGAGCATGATCCCCTCCCTTTAGAGACTGGGCCGCAGGACAGTATTCCAACATGATAACGCCCCCAAACACACCTCCAAGATGACCACTGCCTTGCTAAAGAAGCGGAGGGTAAAGGTGATGGACTGGCCAAGCATGTCTCTAGAACTTAACCCTATTGAGCATCCGTGAGGCATACTCAGACGGAAGGTGGGGGAGCGCAAGGTCTCTAACATCCATCAGCTCCTTGATGTCGTCATGTAAGAGTGGAAGAGGACTCCAGTGGCAACCAGTGAAGCTCTGGAGAACTCCATGCCCAAGAGGGTTAAGGAAGTGCTGGAAAATAATGGTCGCCACACAAAATATTGACACTTTGGGCCCAATTTGGACATTTTCACTTAGGAGTATATTCACTTTTGTTGCCAGCGGTTTAGACATTAATGGCTTTGTGTTGAATTATTTTGAGGGGGCAGCAAATTTACACTGTTATACATGCTGTACAATCACTACTTTACATTGTAGCAAAGTGTCATTTCGTCAGTGTTGTCACATGAAAAGATATAATAAAATATTTACAAAAATGTGAGGGGTGTACTCACTTTTGTGAGATACTGTAAATATACAGTATATCATTTTTTAAAACCTAGTGAAAAGAATATTGAAAAAAACACTAAAACTACAACAACAAAAAGACTACGGGTGGTGGTGGGGTTGCAGCAGCTATACAGCAACTATTCTCTATGCTCTTCCTTCAAATTAAGTAGCAAGGACAGTGTCACTATCTTATATTAAAACCATTAATGATATGAAAAAAAAATGAAAAAACTTATATATGAAATATATATAAACAAAAAAAATATAAAGTGAATAATAACAAAAAGAAAACAGAAAGATCCACCCAAGTGTCTATATATGCATTAAATCAAAAAGTCCAATAGTCCAAAATCTGGATTTCATATACGCAATCTTTTATAATGTTTACGTTCCTTACAGCTCAAGTGTTCAGTGTCTCCCAACCCCGATAGGACACTCATTCACCGGATTTATATGCCTCAGATTCTCATGTTCAGCAAAATAAGCATTTTAACTTTAATTAATCTCCATCACTGGGACACTTCAGATCAGCTCAATCACAAAAAGTAACAGCATTCATAAAAAGAAAAAGAAAAGAGAAACTCCAATAGTGTAATAACATCAAAACACCATTTATTTTCCTATCTGTTAAAAATCCACTCATCCACCCAAAAAATATTTAAATGCCTTAATCTTATCACAAACGCTGAAGTGACCAGGTAAGCTAGAACAGGCCAACCATGTCAACGTCTCCCCTGACAGCTCCTCTGTCCCCTCCAGTCCAATGTGGTACGTCACTTCCAGTTGTCATACAGCCATGTCCCAACATGTTTCCTCATTACAACTTTGTCTAGGGATTGGCTGTACGGCCTGGCAACCTCTTTAATATAGACGCTTGTGTGCTAATTGTTATCTATTCATGCATTACCGATCTAACAATCCTAGCACTGAATAAAAGCAATCTTAGCCTCAACATTCATTCATTCATTATGTTGGGCGAACAAAAAGACCTTTAAAGAAACGCATTGCTGAGCATATTGCCAATATTAGAAATGGTTATAGGCAACACAGTGTATCTTTAAATTTTAGAATGGCCCATGGGAGAGATCTCTCAGATTTGCAGTTTTGGGGTATAGATCGTATGTATCCATCATGGAGGGGTTCTAATTAGGTTAGGGATCTTTCAAAAAGAGAAAAAATGGATTTATCTATTTAAAGCTTATTCTCCAGGGGGATTAAATATAGAATTGGATTTGAATTGCTTTATTAGTGACTATTAGTGAAACATGGTCTGATCTACCTTTTTCTACCATAGAATGTTTTAACATTTGATGTCATAATTCTTTGTATACTTATTTTTTCTGTACACTTATTTTATTGTAATTGATGTATATTCTGGGTTAAATTTGACCCATGATTTTATTTTATTTTATGTGATATTTATACATTTAACATTACAATCTAAATCAACTCTTGTTGTTTGAACATACTTCATCCAACCTGTGAGGTTGAGGTTTTGCTTTATATGTCAGATTTTTATTATTAGCTCATGGTGATGCATGAATAGTTAACAATTAGCATACAAGCGTCTATTTTAGAGAGGTTACCAGGACGTACAGCCAATCCCTGGACAAAGTCGTAATGATGAAACGCATTAGTCATGGCTGTATGGAAACTGGATATGATGTAGCACGTTGGACCGGAGATGACAGAGGAGCTGTCAAGGGAGATGCTGATACGGTTGGCTTGTTCTAGCTTACCCGGTCACTGCAGCATTTGTGATAAGATTAAGGCATTTAAAGATTTTTTGCTTGTGAGTGGATTTTTAACAGATGGGAAAATAAATGGTGTTTTAAAGTTATTACACTATTGGAGTTCCTCTTTTCTTTTTTTTTTTAATAAATGCTGTTACCTTTTTACTGATCTGGAGGGTACGGTGATGGAGTGGATTAATTAAAGCTAAACATGAGAATGTGAGGCAAATAAGTTCAGTGAGTAAGTGTCCTATTGGGGTCGGGTGACACTGAGCACTTTGTGTGGTGTGAAGAACTTAAAAGTTGAAGAAGATTGCGTATATAGTATCAAGATTGTGGCCTATTGAACTTTTATTTGATTTAGTGCGCATATAGACACTGAGGTGGATCTTTTTGTTTTCTTTTTGTTATTATTCTTTTTATATTTTTTTTTTTTTTTTTTATATATTTAATGTATGCATATTTTCATTTTTTTCATACTATTAGTGGTTTTAATATAAGATGCTACCGGTGTCCTTTCTACCTAATTTGGAGGAAGAGCATACAGGGTATTTATTCATAATTTCTAAAGTGGCAGCTATCTACATCATTAGGTTGATACTTTCTGTGGCACAGAGGGAATATTGAGAATAAATTGAAATGGAAACTTGTATCACCACAGAATAATACATGTGCCATGTCCTACATTATTTATAAATTGAAATTGAAGCAATGAACCTGGACTTTTTAGGCACACGTGTACATAATTTAAAATTGAAATACTTTATTACAGCACTTAAAACATATGACAAACAATTTTCTTAAAATCACGCTAATGTATACTGCCTGTGAGGTATGTACCACTTTAACATCTGCACTGCAGCATATATATACACATGGAAACTACTATATACGGTGTAGTTGATCCCAGAATGTTTCATGTATTGTCAATAAGTGGTATACTGTATCTTGGCTTGCTCTACATGTTGCGCGCCAAACGCTTCTTCAGGAGCATAAGGCCATGTATAATCATTATGCTGATAGTTGATTAAAACCAAATGAACCACCGCCACTAGCAACGTTACCACCACCCCTGTTGGACTGTCTTGGAGCGGCTTTGAGTTATTTAGAGGGTCCCCCTGCTAGATCACTTGATGCTTACCTACTGATTGGCTTCTGTGAATCTGTTGTGACCTTAGCAATACCCTTTTATTAGAGATTAGAAGCTTGTGGGATTAACCCCCTTGGTTACCTTTTTGGATACGCCAATTACATTGATATTGATCCATATCTCACTTTGTATTATGTCACTGGATCCACAGTTAGAACTTGACACCAGCATACAATCACCTCTATGAGGGGTCTCCTTGGTCTCCAACAACCGCCTGCTTTGTTTGGTTTTAATCCACTATCGGCATAATGATTATACATGGTCTTATGCCCCTGAAGAAGCGTTCTGCACGCAACATGTAGAGCAAGCCAAGATACAGTATACCACTTATCAACAATACATCAAGCATTCTGGAATCAACTATAATGTATATATTAGGTTCCGTGTTTATAATATTAGTGCACAACAGTTTATTTGGGAATTTTATACAGCAACTATGTTGCTGCCACACACAAAAAGGTAGTCTTAGAAAGGACGATTGGGCTTCTGTACTGGGAACACTGGAAGTGTGCAATATGTAGCCCACCACACTGCAATTCACAGTAATATAGTAAAATACAACACTGTAAAGTACCATATAGCAGCAACGAATTCTCTTTAATCTCACACTGTTAGATCTCATTATGTACTCAAACATACACTGACAAATTGATGCTGGGAACACTCACTTTTATAGTGAGGGGGTGGCACATTTCTAAGCCACCTTTATTGGTTCTTCTAAGCCATGTGACCAAAGTTCAAAAATCAGGAAGTACACCATTGGTAGGTGGGTGTCATAGTCATAGCAGTGAAACTGTGCATTAGTTAGGTTCAAAAACTACAAATGAGTTGTGTTTACCATGCTAGACCCGAACCTTAACCTTGTCTACAATACTTATCTCTCCTTCAACTTTCAGAAGTCGCTCGCCAGTGCATGTTCTACTTGGCTTTTTCCAGGTGCTGGCAGTGTATCATTGGCTGGCATAGAGTGAATTCACTTGTGCACATGCACATGAGATCAGTCACCTTGGCACACAGGATCTGTGCTGAAATGTAAACTGAGCTGCACATGCAAAAAGTTTAGTTGCCATGCACATGTCACAGAGGGCAAATGGTAGATCCCATGCACATTTGCACATGAGTACACATAATTTTACAAGAAACTTCCTATGCAAAGGCCAGCTTCTCTTGCAAAGTGAACAGCCTAATAGCCCTTGGTAAATCAACCCCTAGGTATTTAAATTGCAAATAAAAGTCAGAAAAAATGATCTGAAAAATTAAAAAGTGTTTATCATTCTATACAGAATTTAACATGGGAACACAGCTAACTTTAAAAAGTGACTCATTGCTATCACAGAGTCCCCTGTTCTCAAGGACCCACAAGCAGTTTTACTAATTTTACTGTTATAGAATATATGAATGTCAGATATATCATTTAATGATGAAATCTATTTTAATCTACCTTATAAGATCTGTGTGTGTATGTCCAGATTTACAAGCGTAGTACTATTTACAAGTATGTATACTATTCTAAGTATCCCACAATACAACTTTAATGTCTTTAGCATTAAATTTATTTCTCGACACTGTTTCACTGTGACTCTATCGGTCATCTCATACAGCAGCAACGCATGTATGACCTTTTCAGTAGTGAGTAAACAATGTCCTGCTATTGTAATCATCTCTTAGGAATTCTCCTGTGTTGCTTGCTCACACAACAATGGTTTTGTAGGCAAATAAGACACTGAAAATTGACCACAATGAAACAATTCAGATTGCTCTTTTTCAATAACAGGAAGCTGTTAGTCAAAGTTACCATTAAGAATCAATAGCAGAAGATTTTAAATTAAAATCTGCTTTACAGCAATAATTGCAGTATGGTCTTCAAATTGCATCTTCATTATTTCGTTGTGGAATTTCATACATAGATGGTAACAACAGACTGATGTTAAATCGCATCTTTACAAATGTGTCTCTATGTGACAGTTGTTCACACTTGCAGGAGTATTTGAGAGAATTAAACAGAAGTGAAAAGTTCACTATGTTGTGTGTGTTTATATATGTATATACAGTTGTATGCAAAAGTTTAGGAACCCCTGACAATATCCATGATTGTCATTTATAAATATTTGGGTGTTTGGATCAGTAATTTCATTTTGATCTATCATATAACTGAAGGACACAGTAATATTTCAGTAGTGAAATGAGGTTTATTGGATTAACAGAAAATGCATAATATGCATCAAAACCAAATAAGGCAGGTGCATACATTTGGGCACCCTTGTCATTTTGTTGACTACCTGTAATTACTTAGCACTGATTAATTGGAACACACAATTGGTTTGGTGAGCTCATTAAGCCTTGAACTTCATAGACAGGTGCATCCAATCATGAGAAAATGTATTTAAGGTGGCCAATTGCAAGTTGTTGTTCTCTTTGACTCTCCTCTGAAGAGTGGCAACATGAGGGCCTCAAAACAACTCTCAAATGACCTGAAAACAAAGATTGTTCTACGTTATGGTTTAGGGGAAGGCTACTAAAAGTTATCGCAGAAATATAAGCTGTCAGTGTCTACTGTGAGGAACATAGTGAGGAAATGGAAAACCACAGGCACAGTTCTTGTTAAGACCAGAAGTGGCAGGCCACATAAAATATTGGAGAGGCAAAGGATGGTGAGAACGGCCAAAAACAGCCCACAGACCACCTCCAAAGATCTACAACATCAACTTGCTGCAGATGGTGTCACTGTGCACCGTTCAACAATTCAGCGCACTTTGCACAGGGAGAAACTGTATGTGAAAGTGATACGAAAGAAGCCTTTTCTGCACACACGCCACAAACGGAGTCGCTTGAGGTATGCAAATGCACATTTGGACAAGCCAGCTTCATTTTGGAATTAGGTGCTGTGGACTGATGAAACAAAGATTGAGTTATTTGGTCATAACAAGGGGTGTTATGCATGGCGGCAAAAACACTTGCTACCCACAGTAAAATTTGGTGGAGGTTCCATCATGCTGTGGGGCTGTGTGGCCAGTACTGGTACTGGGAATCTGGTTAAAGTTGAGGGTCGCGTGGATTCCACTCAATATCAGCAGATTCTTGAGAATAATGTTGAGGAATCAGTCACAAAGTTGAAGTTACGCCGGGGCTGGATATTTCAACAAGACAACGACCCAAAACACTGCTCAAAATCTACTCGGGCATTTATGCAGATTAACAAGTACAATGTTCTGGAATGGCCATCCCAGTCCCCAGACCTGAATATCATTGAACATCTGTGGGGTGATTTGAAGCGGGCTGTCCATGCTCAGCAACCATCAGACCTAACTGAACTAGAGATGTTTTGTAAGGAGGAATGGTCCAAAATACATTCATCCAGAATTCAGACACACATTACAGGCTATAGGAAGCGTCTAGAGCAGTGGTTCTCAACTCCTGTCCTCAGGACCCACTAACAGGCCAGGTTTGCAGGATAACTGAAATACATCACAGGTGATATAATTTGCTGCTCAGTGATTGCAGTATTCTAGTCTGCATCTCCCCAAGGTAATACTTAAAATCTGGCCTGTTGGTGGGTCCTGAGGACAGGAGTTGAGAACCACTGGTCTAGAGGCTGTTATTTCTGCTAAAGGAGGCTCTACTAAATATTGATGTGATTTTTCTGTTGGGGTGCCCAAATTTATGCACCTGTCCAATTTAGTTTTGATGCATATTGTGCATTTTCTGTTAATCCAATAAACCTCATTTCACTACTGAAATATTACTGTGTCCTTCAGTTATTTGATAGATCAAAATGAAATTGCTGATCTAAACACCCAAATATTTATAAATGACAATCATGGAAATTGCAGGGGTTCCTAAACTTTTGCATACAACTGTATATATATATATATATATATATATATATATATATATATACTGTATATTTATATATATCATAAATCATTTTATATTTGGTGATGTTCCAGATTTGATGTTTGTCTGAATTACTGAACCATTACAGTGCCGCAACTCGCTTGTGTTTTCTGCATATTGGGGACTATTAGTAACCAAGTTCCAAGCCCAAGGTACCAAGGTCCAAGTTGAGGACACCCATCACATTGATTTGGTGTGCTGTCTACCAGCCTTGTGAACTCTTATTAACCCATGTGAATTGTCACTTTGCTATATTTATCTACCACTGGAGAAATTATAGTTATTGGATTACTTTCATACTTAGATGAGGTGATTGTAGTTGTATTAGTGCACTTGCGACAGAAACACTTAACAAATAACTTCCTCATCTAAGTATCAGAAACAATTGAGTACTGTCCATGATACTTTTTTTTTATTTGCATTAACATATCATTTTTCAGGACAAGCTTTCGGGGTATATCTCCTTTTTCCCCGAAAGCTTGTCCTGAAAAATGAAATGTTAGTGCAAATAAAAAAAGTATCACTGACAGTACTCAATTGTTTCTGATACTTAGATGAGGAAGTTAATCAGATAATTACTGGTGTTACTGGTTCCCATGACTTTCTGACCTTGACATCATTACAGCTTAATTGTAAGATCAAAAACCTATTTCAGAATTTGCGTAGAAAATAAAGAAAACCAAATCATCATCCTGAACAAGTGTTCTAACAACTCAAATCCAAATTCCAGCTTTACTATCACTTTAGTTAGTTTGGGCCCAGTATGGCCTAAACAAACTCTTTCCATCACTAACAAATGCATCCATGTCAGCACTATATAAACTGTATTTCTTTTTCGTACATTACGGGTAAACATGGGCCAAATGACCCCCGGCTGGGTTTGCGACAGAACTTTCCAACATCGCAAAATTTCGGAACCGAATAACGAAGCCCAAATCAAATGGGCCCATTTTGAAGGCTTATATGCAAGTTGGGCATACAATGGTTATGGGGTTCCGGGTACTACCTTGGGGGACATGTAACAATTCATTTTTAAATGAGCAGTGATTTACTGATGCTTAAAGTGAAACCATAAAAATGAGAAGTAGCAATGAAAATGAAAAATTCCTTTAAATATAGTGCCTGGGGGTCTGTCTGTAATGTAGCACATTTATACAGTGTACAGAACCTGCTGCAGCAATAATGACATTTATAAAGCTACGAAAATGACATTTTCCCTGCAAGCTTCTTTATCTTGTAAGCAATGGTTTGGGGAGCAAGTCTGTATGATGAGACCATGTAGTGCTCTCGGGACAAGATTAGAGATTTTTTGGATAATTCTGGTGTCTCTTTCGCAGACTTTGGATAGAAGTAACAGGTGCAGAAAAATTAGGCTTTGGGTGTTGGTGGTGCCTTCACACCATAACCCTAAAAAGGTACTCTTGATGAAAGCAAGAACTGGCCTTGCTGTCAAAATTTGAAATGATATGCCCTGGCCAAACAGTGGCAGAAAAATTGGTCTTTGGGTTGTCGGTGGTGCCTTCACACCGTAACACTATAGAAGCACTTTGATGAAAGCAAGAATTCGCCTTGCTGTCAAAAATTGAAATGATATGCACCTGTCAAACAGGTGTGGAAAAATTGGTCTTTGGGTGTCAATGGTGCCTCCACACCATAACCCTATAGAGGTACTCTTGATATAAGCAAGAATTGGCCTTGCTCTCAAAAATTGAAATGATATGCCCTGGCCAAACAGTGGCGGAATTGGCCTTGCTGTCAAAAATTGAAGGCTCATGTTCATACCGTCCTCAACCTCAGACCCAAGAACTGAATCAAGTAATGGCTGTGCATTGTCAAGGAGCAAGTGGCTGATGCTGTGTTCAAATAACTCAGCTGACTCTTCCATGCCTGATGCTGGGGCTATGGCAGGATTAACTGTGGACAAAGAGGCAGAATAAGCCACTCTGGCAGGAGTGTAGGAATGCACACTAGTCTCTGCTTGGGTGATAAGGAGGATGAGGATGGTTTTGTAAGCCAGTTCACCACCTCCTCTGCATGCTGTGGCTGGATAGCATGGGGAAACATCACTAAACAGAGGAAGTGATGCCCTACCTGAGGACGAACCAGGTTCGCCTTTACCTGTGGACACAGACATTGCTGACCCCCTCACAATGCCATGGGAACATCTGCCTCTCCTTGTTGGCCTCCCAGACATGATGGGGGGCTTATTAACAAAATGTAACAAAAATAGGGAAATGTGTACGTGGATACACTTTAATCAATGGAAAGTGGTGTTTAGTGCACTTTAACTTGAGTACTCACTACACTGACAAACTACAATATACTGCAGTAAAACCGCACTGACACACTGCAATATACTGCGGTAAATGTGCACTAATGCACTGAAATATACTGCACTGAAATATATTGCGTTAAATGTGCAATAACGTACTGTACGCCAATGCACTGAAATATGCCGCATTAAATGTGCACTAATGCACTGAAATATATTGCGTTAAATGTGCACTAACACACTGAAATATATTGCACTAAAATATACTGCGTTAAACATGCACTAACACACTGTAATATAATGCGTTAAACGTGCACCTGCGCACTAAAATATACAGTGTTAAATGTGCACTAACACACTGCAATATACTGCAGTAAAGATGCAATATAGCACTCAAATATGCTGCGTTAAACATGCACCAATGCACTAAAATATACTGCGTTAAACATACTCTAATGCACTGCAATAAACTGTGGTAAACATGCACCAACACACTGAAATATACTGCGTTAAACGTGCAGTAAGACACTGCAATATACTGTGTTAAACGTACACCAATTCAATGAAATATGCTGTATTAAATGTGCACTAATGCAATGCAATATACTGCGGTAAACGTGCACTAATGCACTGCAATAACGTCACGTAATCACGTGCAAATGGCGTCATATAACG
>BLSH010433274.1:546349-557888 GCA_018402905.1 Glandirana rugosa | reverse complement strand
TGGCTATAAAGTCCAGTGACTTCAATTATGTAGTATTCCCCACAAAAATGGTAGTAGTATCCCCCATTAGAAGAGCAGAAGAGCTTAATTATAGGCCCTGGGGGGTTGAAACCAGGCCTAGAAACGACCGACCGGTTCCGTGGCCTCTTTAGTGGGAGTCGGTCCGGGAGACTGTGTACCCCAAATGTATGAGAAGGCCCTCCAGGGATAACTGGAATGTATTTTTTAATGGTTATGGCCGGTAGTTAAGGCCTTATAATCGCTATGGAGGTGGAATGAGTATGAGCACAATGGAGGCTCCTGTGCGATCCACCAGGCCTCAGCCTATGCCCCAGTTAAAAGTGTCTCTTTACACGTCCATAAGGGGAGCCCTTAATGTTGGGGGGTCTTCCAGTACCCAGCGGGGTGGTAGGGAGCCACTTGGAGATGCTGTTTGTGGAGTGGATGCTCCGTTATGGCGCCTATCAGGTCCGCGTTTGTAGGCCGCAAAGAAGCCGCGGCCTAAATTTTTGGCGTTGCGGACCTCCGTCTCCGATCTGCACCAAAGTTAGTGCAGAGTGTAGCCTAAGGGACCGGGAGATGGATCGGTGGATTGTTGTAGCTCACCCGTGCCTTGGAAGTCAGGATTCGTCTGGATAGTATGCAGAGTTGAGGAGCAGCTCAGAAACACGTCCTGCTCCGTTCGCGGCCAGCCACGCCCCCAGTCTCTTATGCTTTTTGATGACTCTCCTGGTGTGCTTTCCGTGGGCCATCCACATAGCCCTGCTCCAGAAGTGGAAGACATTGAGTGCACCGATGCCCAACCACTTCTGTTGCAGGATGAGGACATGGAAACACCAGCGCAGCACATCTCTGATGATGACGAAACACAGGAGCCAACTGCTGCAGCTTTCCACAGTGTGCAGACTGACAAGGAGGGCAGTTGTGAAGGGTGTGTGGAAGATGATGTGGAGGAGGATGATGAGGTCCTAGACCCCACCACTTCCACCTACACCGCCACGGTCACCGCCTCCTCAACCTCCAGGCTCCTACTCCACATCCACCTCCTCCTCCAATTTTTTTTTATGTCATTTTAAGTTATTTCCCTATCCACATTTGTTTGCAGGGCAATTGTCCTACTCTTACCCCCATTTTGCTTCCTTTTGCAGACTTCTAGCCCTTTCCATTACTTTTTTACAGCCATTTTTGTGCCCAAATGTTCGGGTCACCATTGACTTTAATGGGGTTTGGTGTCCGGGGTCAAGTTCGGATCGAGTTCGGTGCCGAACCCGAACGTTTTCACGAGGTTCGGCCGAACCCGACGAACTCGAACATCCAGGTGTCCGCTCAACTCTAATGTTTATGAACACTAAAGATTGCGTTTTACATGTATGGTTTTCAATTATTAGCTGGGTATTTACTGTATGTTGGCAGATTTCTGTTTACATTTTATTGAATGCAGAGTTGTGATTCATAACACATTTTTACAAATTGTGGGTAGGTTTTCGTGATATTAGCGCAGTTTTTTGGTGTTTAAACTTGTTTGACAGTCCCTTGCCTATTAGCTCAGAAAATGGCCAGAATTGCTTTTTAACATTTGGCTTCCACTGAACAATGAACGCCTATTTGGCACTAAACTTTAGTCATGTTTGCAGACCCCTGCTTGAACCATCCCAGGTACATTTGATTCATCAGTACTGTGGATGAGATATGAGGCTCTGTTCAGATATCACATTGCGATTCTGAAAGTGTGATTTACATGTGTTTGCGTGTGTCATGCATAAGACAGTCCATTTACTTCAATTTCAATTGTATTTTCTGTGTGGACTGAATTTTATCTGGGTTTCCAGTATCTTCCTAAGCTCAAAAACATGCTGTTGAGGTGGTTCTAAAGCATGAATTTTTTTTTACCTTAATGCATTCTATGCATTAAGGTAAAAAACTTTCTCTGCTGCAGAATCCCCCCAGCCCCCCTTATTCTTATCTGAGCCTGAGCCGATCCAGCAACATGCAGTGGGAGCCATTGGCTCCCTCTCCTGTCAATCAACTCCAGTGATGTGGTAGCAGGGGGGCTGGGCCGAGTCCTGCCATCTGTGTCAATGGATGCAGCTGCGGGGCTCAGGAGCGAGCACGCATGAGTACTGCCATGGTTAGTGGCTTCCTGTGGGGGCACTGGACAGAGAGGTGAAGCCAGGAGTGCCAGTGGCGGACCTGGGAAGAGGAGGTAAAGAGGAGGTAAATATAGAGATGTTATTTTTGTTTTTTTTTTAGTTTTTCCTTTACAATCGCTTTAAATTTAAAAATACTTCTATCTGAAACCTAAGTCAGCCCAGAGTGGAGAATCAGTTTGGCTCAAAAAATCATATGAGAGAAATTGGCAAATACTGTGCTAAAATTGCGCTAAGATCTTCTGAAGGAAAAATCAGTGGATAGAGGACAGAATGATAAGGTCCCGATGTTACCTTTTGTCACTACTTACTCTAGCCAAGCTAAGAAAGTAAGACAGATATTATGTAAACACTGGCATATTCTGAACAATGACCGGATTTTATGTTGTTATGTTTAATTTGCCTGACCGCCATTCGGTGGTTTTTAAAGGGGCACCCTCCTTGAGGAACCAAATAGCCCCTAACGTAGTCAACCCCCCACCAAGGAAGCCAGTATTCTTTAAAGAACTTACTGGCTTTTTGAAGTGTGGGAAGTGTAGGGTGTGTTCCTATAGTTGTCTAACAAAATGGGGGGTTACCACATTTGCCTCTAACAGTAGGTCCACCGAGTTTCCAATAAAATCGTTCATTACATGCACTACGAAAGGGGTAGTCTACTTGTTGCAATGCCCTTGTGGGCTGCAATATGTGGGCAGAACCAAGCGCCCCTTGAATGTTAGCCTTAATGAACACATCACCAATATCATTATTGGGTTTAAAAACCACTCCGTATCAAAGCATTATAGAGAATTTCACAAAAGGGACCCCTCCAAGACTCTGTTTTTGGGGACTGAAAAATATGAGGCCCATTGGCGGGGGGGGCTCCTTGATTAGGAACATCTCCAGGATGGAAATGTCTTGGATCCATAGGATCAGGTCTTACACTCCTTATGGGCTTAACGTAGATGTCGACGTTAATGCCTTTATTGATAATTCATAAATTAAGGTTGAAACACACTTTGATGGCCACCCCGACATTTATGTGGTGTGACTTGGGGCTTCTGTTATGTGGTGGCCCTCAGATAAAGGGGGCTCTTTTTATCCCTGGATATATTGTGGCCCATTGAATTAGGTGGGGGGTGTGTACACCCTTCATACCATCCCTCCCGTTTCCCCCCCCTTCCCCCTCCCCCCCATTGTTTTTTCCCTTCTCCCCCTCGTTTCTAGGGAATGATGTTGGGATTTGAAGCTTTTTGTCTGATCAAGGGGGTAAACATCTTAATGTGGGTATTCCACACATCTGAAGATATCCATATCCCTAATAGGGGCATTGGGTGTACCTCCCCTGTATACAAACTGTGGCAGCTTAGGGTCGGATTTGGGGTATTTTGCTTCTGAACCAGGGGGTAGTTATTATCTATATTAACACTGCGTAGTTAGAGCTTATGTATTCTTTTTTTAAGACTCTTGTATATGTATATTTATATATTTTTTTTAAAAAGAGGTAAATCGTAGTTTATCATGCATGATTATCTGTTCCTATGATGTGTAACTTTATATGTGGATTTTGGTGTTTGATTTTAATATTATCTGTGATCCAATACATGTGAGCCCTATCCGAGATGTGGGTGCATTCCGTTTGAGCTGTATACAATCTCTCTCTAAACCAAATGGGGAAGTGTAATGACTTATTAGTAAGTATAATCTTATTTGTCCCCTCATGTTCAGCCGTTTTGGATATCTATATTAGGGTTATGTCAGTTGGAAGATATTTCTTGCAATCTGGGTCATCTTAGGACTGTCCGGACTCATTACACCTTTCTAGTGTATTAGGCACTATGGTCACCAATAATTGGGACCCCCTTTTTTGAATAAATATCTCCTTATTCATTTGTTGGGGATATTGGCAATTTTGCCCTTAACAGTTATGGAGGAACGAACGCTGCCCACACCTCGGATCGGTGGTGCGAATAAAGAGCGGTGTCGTAGCGGCATGCCCTATCCCCTGGATGACGTCTGTTGATGATGAAACTTACGTCGGGAGGGCGCGCTGACATCACCGCTATCTGACTGTGTACCCGAGGGACACGAATGCCGGTTTTTAACATGTGTATTTGCTTTGTTTTATGTGAGTAGCATTTTATTCTTATATTAAAGTCTACCAAACAGTATTACGCTATGCTAGCCTTCTATTTCATGTGATACCATTGGCACATTCGATTGGTCGCACTGCAGCTTGTGATTGTGAGGATTCCTTGTGCAGAGGTTTTGCAGGGAACATTCCTGCACCCCTGGCTGGGGTTAACCCACAGGCGTTATAGATTTGTCCATCTGGTAAGCCTCTCCTATGTTGGTGGGGGATCACACAGCATGCCTATACAGCACTTTGGGTGAAGTTATTTTTCTTCAAGATGCCTGCCTAGGAATGAAGATCGTTTTCTGAGTAATCAGACAGATTTATCAGGGACTGAGCATTCTATTTGATATTTTTTAAGGACCCTTTTACTCATTCACACTTTTACACATTGGATTTGGTACTATTCCGGGTCTTAAACCTTTTTGGTTTGGGACCTGTCCCTTCAATTACTTAGCGCAGCCTTTTATTTATAATCGAAAAATCAAATGGCATGTATTATTACTTTAGTTTATCGGAGTAGCCTGTGAGAACTCATCAGTCTCTACATTATGGGTTAATGAGTTCCTAAAAGGAGGTGACAGAGTAACAGTAATTGCAATATTGTTGTTGGAGTATACAATTTGGAGATTAGAGCTTGTCTATAGTCCCAAAGATATCCATTTTCTTAATAAAATAAATTATTTTTCCTTGAAAGTTTGTCAAATGGAGCCAAGTGAATGAGTATCCACTTTATATGGCACTAACTGCTATTAGTTTCTCCTGCCTGCAGTCCCTACAGCACAGTGAAAACCTCTCTAGAATTAATACACCAGTATAAGTGCATGTCTTAAAAAGGTTCCTGAGATTTACAAGGGACTCTTCTGTGCTAAACTAAGCTCCATCTGATAAACAAGCAATTTTTCCGCCCCTGGCTAAATGATGCTCTTTGAGGCTTTGATTTACAATGTTGCAGAAGATATATTTCCCGTTCTAGTGTGGACTCCATTGTGATAACTCATCTATAAGCAGAAGATTGGGATTAGATCTTTAAGTAAGTGAGCAGCAAAAAATGCAGCTGGTTAAAAAGAATGGATCAACTTTATTAGAGTGTTCAACAGCAAATACACAACAGTAAATACACAACAAAATAAGTAAATTAAGCTCCTTGAGGGTAGGGACTGATGTGCATGTAAATATATATGTAAAGCGCTGCATAAATTTACAGCACTATATAAGTACCTGAAATAAATAAATAAATAAATAAAGTAAATGTAAAGAGAAACATGAATAGAGAAATATATATTATATACTATGTCTGTGTTATATTATACTATACCCAAAATATAACAGATTTATTTGCTATTAGCTATTTATGATGTTCTTGTACAGAAAAAAATGTAAATGGAAGAATGTGGCCATTCAGCTGCATAACTTTTAAAGTTATTTTCAATAAAAAATAATTTTACACTAATCTCCTTAGCATAGTGCATAGGAAAAGGTATGTTTTAATTTGTATATATAATATTTAAGTTGGCATAGTTCATTATAAACAAAGCTGCTTCAGCTGGAACGGATGTCAGAAAGAAAACATTATGGCTGTTCAATTTTAATTTTTTAAAACTATATTTACAGTCACCTCTGAGAGGCTGTAAATTATTAAAATAAATTAATTTATTATTTGTTCTTATTAAATACGACTGTTTGGGCCATAATAAACCCTGTATAAGGCACAGAAGTAAAGGGTTTGAAAACTCTAGTTACGAGATGCCATACATACTAATTACCTTCCTTTCACACTTCTGCTCCAGCCTCAGTTAAAGTCACACCAACCGATCATTGAACTTAACATCTGATGTGGAATAATGATCTACTTGCAGCTTATTTGTTTTATAATGAATCAGAGTTTATACAAGTACTATATAAATTAAAACTGGCCAGACTTTATAGCAGAGTATGTATATTTCTGGGCATATTGCTATGGACTGATTTCTTTCAGGGTGGTTTAGTAGTACATTAAATGGAAACATTTATTAATACAGAAAGCATATACTGACACCAAAAAAAGGAAAATAATCCTAAAATTTGGAAACTAAGATTCCAAAAGAAATGTATTCTCGCATTAGATTTTTAAACAAAGATTAATTCTGATTTAATTTTAACATAGATCGATGATTAACATTTTCAGTTCACATGAATCACAAGAACAGAAATAGGTTTACAATAAATTATTAAAATCACACTATACATGCCATGCATAAAAAACTGAAAATCCCAAGCTCTTTTGTAAGTTAAATCCTAGGCAGCCTAAGTCACATGGTCAGGCTAACAGTAATACTGTAACTGTTTCATGTTGTAGAGGTTGCAGTGCATTTATAGTTTTAATAAGACAGGCCATTTGATTTCTTAAGCCTTTCCAATGTATATACAGTAACTGTCTCTGTATATCGATAGTGCTACAGATACGCTGTTGTGTACTATTTTGAACTCCCTATTCAATTGTCACTATTTTATTACTTCTACCACTGCTTTTCTTCTTGTAAAACTAATAAAGAATTATAGTAAAAGAAAAAAAAAAGACAGGCCCTGTCTAGAAGTTTTGTAAGTAGAATAGACGATCAGCATGGCACAGTCCCTTTGCAAAATATGCATATATAATTATAGATTATAAATTCTCCCTTGTTGCATAAGTATATATTTACAAATCATACATAAAAACAAGCATTCTTATTTAATAAATGCTTCCATACCAGAGTTTCCAAAATGTAAACTTTTTTAAGTAGTGGTAATGAGAAAGGACTTGCAATATACAGTACTTTCTGTCAAAAATAAGGTTTTAGTAAGGGTTTTATAAAAATACAGAGAGGAGGTTCTCAATTCAGAAATTAGCAATGAGTTACATAGTTACATAATGAGTTTTGGTTTTGTTTGGCAAAAAAAGTAAGGTACAAAAAAGAGGTACAGTACAAAAACTGGAACAATGTTCTGGTTGTATCAGAGTAAAAACGTGCTGCTTACTGAAGTTCCTGTTGTTGATCAATGGTGTCGAAATAAAACCTATTCGACATTGTCAGGTTCCACACTTTTGGATTTAGAAAATCAAATTAGTTTCCCTGAAAAAAGGAAGAAAGGGCTAGGGGTGTTGAAAATAATGGAGCCATCGCAATTCAGCCTTAAACTATTCTGCATCGATGCAGAGAATGGCTGAATTGCAATTGCATCAATGACATCATCCTGGCGTGCCCCTGTCAGAGTCCTCCCCTCCCTCCCCTTCTCCATGTCTAATCATGTATGTCACACAGCGGGGATCTCCCACTGTGACGCTGACCTTGAATTTATAAAGCCTGACAGCCCCTGTAAAAAAGTCCTGCCTTCTAGACCAACTCCTATGATAGACAGCACACTGATCCAATGCCTGGGAATTTAATCAGTGTGACGTTTATCATAGGAGACAGTCAAGGTGGTGGGACTTCGTTGACAGCCGCCACCGGGCAATTCAAATCCAAGCTCTGTGTCACAGCGGGAGATCCCTGCTCTGTGTCATCTGGGCACTGGTAGACTGCGCTGATGAGCACTGGTAGGCTGCGCTGATGGGCACTAGTAGGCTGCGCTGATGGGCACTGATCAGTCTGCATTGATGGGCACTTATAGGCTGCATTTGATGGGCACTGGTGAGGCTGCATTTATGGGCACTGGTAGGCTGCATTTATGGGCACTGATAGTCTTCCCTGATGGGCACTAGTAGGCTGCGCTGATGGGCACTGATCAGGCTGCATTTATGGGCACTTATAGGCTGCATTGATGGGCACTGGTAGGCTGTGCTGATGGGCACTGATCAGGCTGCATTGATGGGCACTGATAGGCTGCATTGATGATAACTGGTAGGCTGCATTGATGGGCACTGGTAGGCTGTGCTGATGGGCAATGGTAGACTGCGCTGATGGCCACTAGTAGGCTGTGCTGATGGGCACTAATCAGGCTGCATTGATGGGCACTGATAGGCTGCATTGATGGGCACTGGTGAGGCTGCATTGATGGGCACTGGTGAGGCTGCATTGATGGGCACTGGTGAGGCTGCATTGATAGGCATCATTGATGGGCACTGCTAAGGCTCCACTGATGAGGCTGCATTGATGGAGCTGCACTGATGGGCATGGATAGGCTGCATTTATGGGCACTGATAGGCTGCATTGAAGGGCATTGATGAGGCTGCACTGATGGCCACTGATGAGGCTGCACTGATGGTCACTGATGAGGCTGCACTGATGGATCTGCACTGATGGGCACTGATGAGGCTGCACTGATGGCCATTGATGAGGCTGCACTGATGGGCAGTGGTGATGCTACACTGATGGGCACTGATGAGGCTGTACTGATGGCCACTGATGAGGCTGCACTGATGGACATTGAAAAGCTGCACTGATATTGCTGCACTGATATTGATGCACTGGTGATGCTGCTCTAATGGGCACATATAAGGCTGCACTGATGAAGCTGCACTGATGGGCACTGATAAACTGCACTGATGGGTTTTTGATGAAAACCATGGGCAATAATCGTGATGCATCGTGGTGCATTGCGGAATCAAATCAAATCGTTGACAAGATAATCGTAATTGAATTGTGAAGATGTGCAGTTCTAAAAAGGACATAGAGTGAGAGCGAGGAGGAAAAAAAAGAGTGGTGGGTAGGAAGGAAAAGTGTGTGTTGCATTGTAATCTGTAGAGCACTCATGAGAAAAATAAGAGGGAAACAGATTGCCCAGTGTGGAAGGTTTAGTTCAAATCCAGTAGCACAGGGATGAGTGCATCCTATTATGTGGACTTTAAGGTCTGGAAGAAATTCTTACTTGAACATGTTTGATGTCTACAAGCTTCAGGGTGTCAAGCTATTCTTCAGAGCATAAAGAACAATGTTGGTGCTTTGACGAGTGCTTGTGAGTCCCTGGGAGTCCCTGGGAGTCAGTAGAGGGAGGAGCTGGTGAGTGAGTGGATTCCCATGCCATTTATTACTATTATTATTAATATGATATTAATATATTATTAATTAATTAATTATATTGATTAATAATATTATTAATATGATTATGAACTGACAACATATTATGCAGTTTGAACAATCTAAAGCCTAGTACACACTATTAGTCTTTTTTCGCTCAACCCAGAGGGCTGAATGAAAAAAAAACTGAAGCGCTCATTTGGTGATGTTAGTACAACGATCTCCCCATTGAGCTATTGTGTTCTGACAGGGGGACCCCAAAACACAGCCATTGGCTGAGAGTGCTGATCGAATGACAATCAGCAGGCCTTTTTCGGTCATGCCCCTTCACAGAAGCCAGCCGAAATTGCTGCCGTACATACGGGCCTCATGTTAGCCGGTATCTTTTGAACCGGGTGATACCACCCAATATTCGGCCCGTGTGCACAGCCTTTAAAAGTTTGGAGAACACTGATAAAATTATTATAGTTGCACCAGAACTTTGGATAATGTTGTCAGTTTTCAGTTTAACTGTAATGGTTGTCCTTTATTGCTTAACTCAATAATAAAAATTATTGAGTTAAAAAGAGAAGTATTAGGTAGCAGGACTCACTAATGGAAGCAGCCATGCTTCATGAAAAAATGCATTGCAGTTTGCAGTGTGTTAAAGTCGACCTGACATAAAAAAAGTAAGATTTGTTATCCTAGAAGAGAAATCCAGAAATGTTATATCTAAGCAGTACCATACTATACATAATATACTTTTTGTCTTGAATTTCACCTGAAATATAATAGTACATTTCCTGTACCTTGGTACTCATATTCTGCAACCCCATAGCATTATATCTGCAGTGTGGGATCATCCTAGGTACTGCTGCCTCTGACTGCTTGTGCAACACATTTTTCAGTGACAGTTGGTGATGTAAGTACAGGTCTGCTGACCTAGCTGGAGAGAAAGCTGTACCTGAGGATCTCACTACTGCTTTATTTATTTAGTTGATCTGTGCTTCCTACATCTCTCCTACTGCTTCTTAAATATTCCCACACCAGTCATTGGAGCATCAGTCATTAGAGAGACAACTCTGACATACACAGCTCAGAACAAGGCATTGGAAGCCAATAATGGAGAAAAAACAGCTGCAGGGAGCGTACAGGCTATGTTCATCATAGGCAGAATGCTCATGGCTTGTCTTTTTTCAGGCACAGCTTCCACAGTTCAGATTCTGCTTAAGGCTGCTATATGAAGGTGAAGTTTGTGTTTGCAGGAATTCACCATAATAAACCATAATGCTTTGCCTGGCCCACAAACCTAGGTCATCTGGCTTAGAAGAGCTAATAAAGGGCATTTGGATAAGCCAGGCCCCTCACCAAATTAAAGATGGGTTCCCTATAGACAAATTTACAATGTGCTTTAACTGTGATAGGGAAAGTATAAGAAATTATGCTGATTAGGTGCATAGGGAGAGGTAAGTATAGGGCTTTTAGCACTGGCAGGTCTCCTAAAGTAGATGTAAACGCTCATTAAATGTCATGTAGGTACCAAAATGCTGTGCATCTTGGAAAATGTTAGGGCGGGAGTAGGGCTTTTATGTTTTTTTTGTATTATATTACATCTTAATGCTGGTGATGTCCTGCAGCCTCTTTACATCCTATTCCTGCCCACATACACTGCAGTGATAACAGGCCACATGTGTTTTTCACAGCGTATATTTCCTAATTGTTCTGGCTGCAATTATTTTTTTCCAAGCCTTGAAAATGGAAGGCCCCATATCCCCAAAGTCAAATTTCTTGCAGAAGCATTCTAAAAACAAAGCTTTTGATAAATAAAGGTACTGTGCCCCACAGCTGATTTTTGGAATATCTGGGCACTAAAAATCCTGTGAGAATGCACTCTGGCCCATTATAAGGGCATATAATCACAGGGTTTTGAGTGCCAGGCTTCCAACCTTTCTAAGATGCGCTGGTGATGTTGCTGTGCTCCTGGGATAGCTGGGCATTCAAAATTATACGACAATACACCCTTGCAATGGACCAATTGAAAAAAATAGGTTTTCCAAGTCATATTAGCATGTTAAAGCTTATTGGAGATTTTAGTGGTTGGGTATACACCTAGTTTAATAAACTATGCATGAGTTATTTAAATTGCAATACTGGGGTCCATTTTCTTATGTGACCTGCCTGAGTGCATAAATCTGTACACCCAAAAAAAATCTCACGTAAGAGTGTCCTAAAAATCACGGGTCTATAAGGTTTTTAGTCGACACCCCGTGTCATGGAAATAAATAGTTTTCGAAACAAAAATCTTACGAAGACGTTCTTTAAAT
>BLSH010433274.1:448693-471832 GCA_018402905.1 Glandirana rugosa | reverse complement strand
TTTAATTTATTTTCCCTCTCCCCATTTTTTGTAGGGCACTTGCCCTAGTTTGAAGATGATTTTAGAACAGTTATATGGCTTCTACCGTTAATTAATACTTTTCAGACACAGTTTGAAGATGATCCACATTCACCTCCATTTTTGCATTTTTTAAGTTTTTATTTTTTTAAAAATATTTAAAGTTATTTCCCTGTCCCCATTTTTTTGTAGGGCACTTGCCCTACCCTTACCCCCATTTTACTTCCTTTTGCAGCCCTCTGGGGCTTTCCAGGACTTTCCTACAGCCATTTTTGTGCCTAAAAGTTCGGGTCCCCATTGATTTCAATGGGGTTCGTTGTCCGTGCGATCGTTCGGGTTCCGTCCGGACCCGGACCCGGACTTTGTCCCGAAGTTCGGACGGACCAGCAGAACCCGAACTTCCAGGTGTTCGCTCAACTCTAATCATGAACAGCATCTTGCCTCTCTGGACGCTAAGCTAGATGAACTTTGTGCTATGCTTACGTCTTGTTTGCCTGGTTCCCCTGCACCTGTCCAGGCTCCAGCTCCCACGCTTGCTCCAATCCAGCCCGCCTCTTCTGTGCCACCCAAACGTCCCTTACCTGAAAAATTTGGTGGTGATACGGAGGACTGCAGAGGTTTTTTTAAATGTTTGCCGTTTGCATTTCCGCAACAACCCTGGGACTTTTAGCACTTCTTCGGCCAAAGTGACTTTTGTGATTTCTTTATTAAAGGGGAAAGCCCTGGCATGGGTCTCTACTTACCTGGAATGCGATGATCCTGTGCTGCAAGACGCTGATAAATTTCTGGCTTCTCTCCAGACTGTAGTTGGCAAACTAGATAGAGCTTCTGCAGTTGAGTGCTCACTTTTGGACATACAGCAAGGTACCAGGACCGTGGCACAGTATTCTATTGAGTTCCGTACCCTGGCTGCAGAGACTAAGTTGGACTCAGGGGCATTACGTGCAGCTTTCCGTAAAGTTCTTACAGATCACATTAAGGACGAATTGGTCTATAACAGTGGTTCTCAACTCCTGTCCTCAGGACCCACCAACAGGCTAGATTTTAAATATTACCTTGGGGAGATGCAGACTAAAATACTGCAACCACTGAATAGAAAATTATATCACCTGTGATGCATTTCAGTTATCCTGCAAACCTGGCCTGTTAGTGGGTCCCGAGGACAGGAGTTGAGAACCACTGGTCTATAAGGATTCCCCAGAAAGGTGCCAGGAGAGACTTAGAACTCACAAGCGTCCTAGGCCAGTTTACCATCTGGCCCCTAACTTCCAAGCACCATCTCAGCCAGAACCTGAAACTTCAGTTGAGTCCAAGACACCTGTGGAACCCATGGAGGTCAACCGTCTCCACCTAACAGAGTCAGAGAAACAAAGGAATGCATGCTCTGGGCCTATGCTTGTACTGTGGACTTAAAGTACATTTGTTATCTGCTTGCCCTTTCCATCCAGTAAAAGGCAGGGTCTAACCCATTTTGGGGGAGCTGGGTTAGACCTTACAAGTATTTCCTCCAAGACCAAGATTACCGTACCTGCAGTCTTCCATTTAGCCTCTAAAATTGTCTCCTGTGAGGCTGTTGTAGATTCTGGGGCCACTGGCATGTTCCTGGATTACAATTTTGCTAAAGAGAATAACATACCATTTGATCCCAAGTCGCGACCCCTGAGCATCACCACCCTGAATGGACAGCCATTGGGAGATGGCCTTGTAAAGTTTGAAACCACAACAATCAACCTTCAGGTAGGCGCCCTCCACAAAGATGAAGTTGTCCTGTCTCTTATTGATTCTCCACTACTGCCTGTTATCCTTGGTTACCCATGATTACAACAACACAACCCTTCTTTCGTTTGTTTAAATGGAGAATTAACCTCTTGGGGGTCTTCCTGTCATATGAACTGTTTGTCTTGACTCATAAGACTTAATGGTTGTTTGTTGGCTTCCGTGACCATCCCTCCTATTTTACCTCATGAATACTTATGAATTTGCAGATGTGTTTTTCAAACAAAAGGCAGAGGTGCTACCTCCACATCGTTCCTTTGACTGTGCGATTATTCTAATTCCTGGAGCACCTCTTGCCAAAGGAAGGATCTTTGTGGAAAAGAAAGATGGGGGTCTTTGACCATGCATAGATTATTGAGGCTTAAATCAGATCACTGTAAAAGACTATTTGCCTCTTATTCTAGAATTATTTGATGTGCTCAAAGGAGCTCTTATCTTCACCAAGCTGGACCTCCGAAGGGCTTATAATCTGATTCGAATTAGAGAGGGAGACCAGTGGAAGACTGCATTCAACACCCGCAATGGACATTTCGAATATCTGGTTATGTCCTTTGGATTTTGTAATGCCCCTGCAGTCTTCCAACGTGTAATGAATGACATATTTCACGATTTCAGCAACAGCTTTGTGATTGTCTATATCTTAATCTTTTCCAAAACTCTTTTAGAGCATGTCACACATGTAAAGCAGGTATTACAGCCACTGAGGGAAAACCACCTTTATGCTTTCATCAAGACTGCATACCTTTACTTGGATACATCATTAGTGCTGTTGGTTTCCAAATGGACCCACAAAAAGTTTCTCCTGTCTTGCAATGGCCTCAGCTGACCACTTTAAGTGGGCTCCAAAGCTTTCTAGGGTTCGCAAACTACCACAGGCGCTTCATCAAAGGTTTTGCCTCCACTGCTGCCCCCCTAACATGACCAGGAAAGGTACAAATTGCAAAGTGTGGTCCCTCGAAGCAAACGCAGCTTTCCAGCAGTTAAAAGACATGTTCGGGGGGGGGTGTGGCTTGACGCTATAGGCAGTGGACGTCCATTTCAGAGCTCCAGGGACCCTCAATCTGTATCCATAGGCATCCTGGGAATAGCCGCATAGGTGAGAACCTAAACTTCTCCATAAAGCTCTCTAACAATCCTGCAACCTCACAAACTGAGTATTACTCGGAGAGGCTGCAGATTACAGGAAAAAAAGGGACCACAGAGCTTGCCTCAGAGGGCTGCTGCCATTTTGAAGCCTGGGCCCCCGGGCCGTCTGCAGACCCCAATCAGCCTAAATATTGCCGAAGCACCATTAAAAACCAACCATCCACTCACCTACCCACCCCATCCTCGCTCGCACCGCGAACGATCCGACCTGAATGGCACCCAGAACCCGCTCAGCCGCAGAGACTCGAGGCCTAGGGCCGGCCGTGAAGCCGCGGCCTCGATTACGCCTACAGCCAGTGGAACCCCCTAGGGCCCTAGGAGGGTAACATTCTAAGGCTCCGGTTCCTCCATACAACTTTTGGAGCGGTGGTGGGCTACATTCAGCATCTGAACCATTGACAGATTCCTCCAAGAAGCCCTAAAGCTCAATACGGTGGCCATCTTGGTACACCCACCCTTCCCACAGCTCAAATTCTAAGGTATACAGCGGCACCAGAGCTATAACCCCCTACAAGAATCATCAGTGGTGCACCATACCCCACAAACAAACCACCCTAGCACCAGGAGTGGAACCTGGTCGTGAAATAAAATGACAGATTAACCTCTTCCCTGCTGCAGCCATGGGGGAATCAGTCATTCCACACAGAACCCAATACCTTGCAACAACAGAATCCCTACTAATATCCCTAGATGTCAAAAAGGCCTTCAATAGGGTGCGGTGGTCCTATATGTCAGAAGTCCTTCAAAAATTCAGATTTTCTGGGAGGATTCCAGCAGCTATAAATACGTTATACTTCCGCCCATCTGCCAAGGTCTGGACATTAGGCTTCCTATCAGAACCATTTGAAATCCATAATGGCACCAGACAAGGCTGCCCCTATCCCCAATAATTTTCTCACTAGTGATAGAACCCTAGCGGAATATATTAGATCACACCCTCAAATTCATGGAATTACCGTTGACGATACACAACACAAGATCGGACTATACGCCGATGACATAATCCTCTCCATAACCGATCCCCTACAATCCCTACCTCACCTCAACCAAGTATTTGAGAGTTTTAGCACATTTTCATTATATAAGCTCAACAACTCTAAATGTCAAATGCTAGCTATAAACCTCAAACCCCATCTTAAATCACAAATCTCAAAGATAGTCCCTTTCTCATGGGCTCCACTATCCACCATACAATATCTAGGTATCCAATTAACATCCCCTAGTTCTAAGATGTTACACAAAAATCTCTCTTCCCTCACAGCCAAACTAAACAACCACTAACATACAAAATCTTACACCCTCCTGGGCTGGACGAATAGCTTTGCAAGAAACTAGGAGTAACGCTCTCACTCTCTACCTCACATCACCCGCAAACAGACGGTCAAACCAAGCCCATGAACCAGACCCTAGAAACGTATCTTCGACATTACGTCAACTCATTACACTCCAATTGGTCTGAGTATTTGCCTTTGGCTGAATTCGCCATTAACTCCCGTTGGCACAGTGCTCTTCATACCACGCCATACTACGCAGCCCTAGGCTATCACCCTCAGACTTTTCCCCTACTTCAACCTTCTTCCAGTGTACCTGCAGCGGATCAGCGGTGAAAAATATTCTGATACACTGGAAAAGGATTCGCTTATTGCTACGGAAGGCAGCAGGCAATTATGCACTTTTTTTCCAACAGATGAAGATGCCATAGACCTCCATATGTGGTGGGGGATAGAGTTTGGCTGTCTACCAAATATGTAACACTGAAACTACCCTCTACCAAATTGGGTCCTTGATTCTTCAGGCCCTACAGAATAATTGCTTGAGCCAGGCCAGTCTCCTATCAGTTGAAATTGCCCTCCTCTCTCTGAATACATCCCCTGTTCCACGTTTCTCTTCTCAAAAAGGCAATTTTCAATCGTTACTC
This sequence comes from Glandirana rugosa, assembly GCA_018402905.1. Classification (NCBI taxonomy): domain Eukaryota; kingdom Metazoa; phylum Chordata; class Amphibia; order Anura; family Ranidae; genus Glandirana; species Glandirana rugosa. Next base: position 466,974 of record BLSH010433274.1, on the reverse strand, counting down.
CAGAACTCAACAGCTACCTCCTCCTGTTCTTGTTGATGGACACTATGAGTTTGAAGTCTCTAAAATTCTGGACTCTAGAAAGCGGGGCCGTGGCCTACAGTATCTGGTACATTGGAAGGGATACCCAGTCACAGACCGTTCCTGGGTTCCAGCTAAAGATTTGCATGCCCCTGCTCTTATTCGAGACTTCTATGCTTCCTTTCCTGCTAAGCCCTGCTAGGCCCCCGGAGGGGTCCACTGGGGAGGGGGCCCTGTCAGGTACCTGAGTGTCATTGAACTGGGATCTTCTAGGTCCCACAGCTGCAGCCTTACCTGTTGTGCCACAGGGGAGCTCTAGAGTACTCACAATGTTCTCCCAGGCTGATGCACTGCCTTGGACTCACTAGCCCCACCTGCTGCCAGCTGCAGACAATATACAATCAAGCAACCCATAAAAAGCAGCACTTCCTGTTACTCAATGTCCGTTTGTTGGACTTGCTCCCTGGGGGTTTGATAGCTCTGTATTGCTGATTCCTGTGTATTGAACTTCTGCCTGAATACTCAACTACTCTCCAGCCTGCTGATTCAGTACTTCATCGCCAGCTCGAGTATGACCTCTGCCTGCTTGACCACTCTCTGGATATCGATTTTGTACTGCTTTGTCTGATCTGTTGCAGACCTGATCTGATCAACTACGTTTTCACCTGAATCCTCAGCGCACAAGTTCCACTTCGGAAACTATCTACCACATGTACCTTACAGATAAAATCTGCTTGCTGAATAGCTGACATATAGCAGCCTATCCAAACAGACTTAAAAGCTGTGGTACTGATCTGTTCTTATGTACAGCCTTTATTCATTCTTGATATAAAAAAGAGAAAATAATTGCTTATTTCTAGCTGCAGTCCACTTACTCTCTCCCTCAGAAAAGGTTCCCTGTTCCCTGTCTGAAAAGAATATCATGCTTAAAAGCTAAAGCTAATCTGTAATTTTTTTCTATAGCCAGTCTGTAAAAAAATGACGCCAATTTTTTTGTGTGCAGATGCCATCTGCTTATTTTTGGAAAGTATGGTGCAATTTTGTTCAATGTTTATTTTTTCAATTGTACAATAAAGTAACCTACTTTTTTGCTCCAGATGCAATGTGCATGCTCAATTATGGCTTACCCACACAGATTTGATATTTGTGCTGCAAAACGCTAATCTTTCCAGATTTCCAGCTGCAATGTGCTTGCACTCTCCCTCAGAAATTGTTGTGACCCATCCAATAAAGGATTCAAAGATGTGGTGCAATTTGGTTTGTTTTTTTATTTTCGATTTGGCACAAAAATACACTAATTTTTAAATTTGCAAATGCAATTTGCCTGTTCATATTCATGATAATAACTGTGGTGCAAATCTGTAATCTTTTTCCATCTTCAGTGTCCTATAAAGTACATTATACAGGGTGGGCCATTTATATGGATACACCTTAATAAAATGGGAATGGTTGGTGATATTAACTTCCTGTTTGTGGCACATTAGTATATGTGAGGGGGGAAACTTTTCAAGGTGGGTGGTGACCATGGCGGCCATTTTGAAGTCGGCCATTTTGAATCTAACTTTTGTTTTTTCAATAGGAAGAGGGTTATGTGACACATCAAACTTATTGGGAATTTCACAAGAAAGACAATGGCGTGCTTGGTTTTAACGTAACTTTATTCTTTCATGAGTTATTTACAAGTTTCTGGCCACCTATAAAATGTGTTCAATGTGCTGCCCATTGTGTTGGATTGTCAATGCAACCCTCTTCTCCCACTCTTCACACACTGATAGCAACACCGCAGGAAAAATGTTAGCACAGGTTTCCAGTATCCGTAGTTTCAGGTGCTGCACATCTCGTATCTTTACAGCATAGACAATTGCCTTCAGATGACCCCAAAGATAAAAGTCTAAGGGGGTCAGATCGGGAGACCTTGGGGGCCATTCAACTGGCCCACGATGACCAATCCACTTTCCAGGAAACTGTTCATCTAGGAATGCTCAGACCTGACACCCATAATGTGGTGGTGCACCATCTTGCTGGAACTATGATGTCAGTGATAGGGAATTGCTGGCCATCAAGTCGGCTTTGGAGGAATGGTGGTACCTCCTGGAAGAAGCAGCTCACCCGGTATTGGTTTTTACTGACCATAAAAACCATAAAAAATACATATGCTGTGAAGATACGAGATGTGCAGCACCTGAAACTACGGATACTGGAAGCCTGTGCTAGCATTTCTCCTGCGGTGTTGCTATCAGTGTGTGAAGAGTGGGAGAAGAGGGTTGCATTGACAATCCAACACAATGGGCAGCACATTGAACACATTTTATAAATGGTCAGAAACGTGTAAAGAACTCATGAAAGAATAAAGTTACGTTAAAAACCAAGCACACCATTGTTTTTCTTGTGGAATTCCCAATAAGTTTGATGTGTCACATGACCCTCTTCCTATTGAGAAAACAAAAGTTGGATTCAAAATGGCCGACTTCAAAATGGCCGCCATGGTCACCACCCATCTTAAAAAGTTTCCCCCCTCACATATACTAATGTGCCACAAACAGGAAGTTAATATCACCAACCATTCCCATTTTATTAAGGTATATCCATATAAATGGCCCACCCTGTATTTTAGTTTCTAGTTGCAATGTGCTTGCTCTCTACCTCAGAAATATCTATTCATGATAAGAGGTATAAAATATGTGCTGAACATCTCTACAATTTTATGGTCTTCAAAATTAGAAAATAGACAGGTTTTTTTTTTGGACACTAAGTTTGCACACTATCAAGCTTAAAGGCTTAAAGTGGTTGTAAACCCTCCATATACCCAGTGAAGTGAACAGCCTCAGATGATATACAGGGATGAAACAAATCTCCCTATATAACTGCAATATGTGTATAATCCCGCACTCACTTAAAGTCACTATAGAGGAAAATAAAGTGTGTAGCAGTCATATAATCACTAAATACAAGGCAGCACGCATAAAACAACTGATCCCGGTTGTCAAGAAGTCTTAGGGTGAGGATGCAGCGCCTATAACGAGGAGTGTCATCACACACATGAGAAGGTGTTATCCATATGTCTAAACGAATGCTAAATTTCTCTTGTCATAAATCACATAGTTATTCACAGGGTAGAATTAGCCACTGAAATCCACGACTTTTAGGTAATGGGTGTATGCTTACCGGACTCCGGTAGTACATGTGCAATGGATCAATTCAGATCAAAACTTCTTTCTCCTAGATGTCCGAAGCTTGAAGCCAGGGAAGAAATGGGGAAGATATCCAATCCAGTTGGGGAGTTTCCGTCTCTTATGGCTCCACTGTAGCGGGTTCTTTAGCCTCACAGTAGGTGGTATCCAGACAAGATTCCCGGTCAGGCACCTAAATCCTCAGCACCACGGGGAGAGGGAGGAGGAAGGGGTAGGCTCCAAATCCTTGCGTCTCGGTTGCCCCGCACATGCAATAAGAGATAATGCCACAATCGTGTGATACCGTTTAAACGAGCAATTTATTGCAAACCAAGGGTTAAAATACTCACATTTAAAAACAATAAATAGAGCTCTGCATTAGTAATAACAGGAGGGATAGGGAACCCAACGCGTTTCGGCTACCAAAGCCGTCATTTGGGGTATTCCCCCCTCCTGACAATCCTGTTATTTATACTAAATGATACAAATGAAAGGCCCGCCTCAAGGGGGCTGCAGAACGGAAGTTCAGATTTCTAACTGAAAGATGGCACCAATGGCGTGCGTTCCACGCCTCCAACCCATGGGAGGGGGGGGAGGGGAAGGGAGAACGCTGACCAGATAAATGGTAAAAATAGGAAGGAAATACATTTATCTATTGTGTATCAAGAACAACAAAGTGCTTATTCATGGAAGAGAATCCTGATAGTGATAAGTGAATATAAAAAAATCAGGTGATCCGGAAGTATTTAAAATAGTGAAGACCATTGCTTGGTAGGCAAAAAGACCGGAAGAGGACCATTATAGTAGAAGGTGAAATATTATCAGTGATACTACAGAAACCAATACTAATTCTCATTCAAAGTATCAAAAAACAGTTTGGGAGCGCAATAAGCTGAGCGCCGTTCATAAGTCCGTCCGCCGGAAATGACGCGTAAGACGTCACTCCCGGTTGCCATAGAGGTGTACGCAGAGGACGTATAGGAGCCGGCAATGTGACAATGAAAATCGTGCGTGTATGGCACGAAACAGTGATGAACGTGAACAAATGTGGTATTAATGTTAAGAAGAAATGAGGGAAGAAGATAATAGAAAGAGGAATGTATACTTATGCTCGAAGGTTAATTTGCATAGGACAAGGGTTTAAAATTGATCGGGGGTGAGAAAGAACAAGGGTGAAAATAAATAAATAAATGAGGGTGTTATACCAAAGAACACAAAAAGGGAATTCTCCACACTGTCCAGACATAATTTAAATGCATAGAACGTCGGGACCCTAATGGATATATTAACATGACAAATGCGCCAAATCTCAGATAAACCGGAACATACGTTGTACAATGTATATATTACAGGTCATGCACAGAAACACTAAAATGGAATATAGCCACAAGGAGAAATTACAGCGAAGGTGGACCAAAGCCATTCCTGCATAAATGGCATGTGCATCTAAAAACGGTATATATTAACATAAAATAAATGGGAGATCGCATGCTGGTTAAATGGAAAACTATGAAGTGATATTAACAGAAGAAGTGTGTGCCTACTCGGCATCGTGCACAACACAGTATGTACATCTAAAATCGCACATAATGAATAAAAAGTAAAAAATTATTAAGAAATCAATTTTAAAGATATATTAGAAAAAATTCTAAAACCCCTAGCTGGTTTTAAAAAACTTTAAAATGGTATCACAAACACAAGGAAAGACCTTAAAATGGTATCACAAAAACAAGGTATGCCAACCCCAATAAAATGGTAATAAAGGATATAGATAAAAGAATGGACGTAAAATGGGATGTTAATATTAATATAAAATTACGCTTTGTTTATTAAAGAGTTTATATCCCACTCTACATTCATTCAGTATGGGTAGAAAGTCTTTAGGGAATAGATCCAAGATGTTTCAAGTTGTGAGACTCCCCTCTTGGACCAACCATCTCTCCAAGGGGGTACATATTTATCGATCACCTGGTAGAGAGTGCCGTCCGGATTGCGATCATGGAATTTCAGGTAATGCTTTGGAACACTGTGGTTCGTTTTGCCTTTAATTATGTTCGTTATGTGTTCATTGACACGGACATTGAAAGCCCTGGTAGTTCTACCTACGTACAGTTTGTTACATGGGCAGGTCAATAAATACACTACATTTTTGGTCTCACATGTACTGAAACACTTAACGTCATAATTACGTCCAGTGGTGGTGGAAGAGAAACTTGAAATTCTCCTGTTCTTGCATTTATTCAATCTGCACACTCTGCATTTCTGACATTTAAAAAAACCTTTTAGATCCTGGAAAAAGGTGACCTGTTTGGGCGGGTCCACAACATTTGGGGCCAACCTATGTCTCAGAGGGGCAACTCCTCTGTAGACAACCTGAGGCTTGTCTGGTAATAGGGGGCCTAAAACTCTGTCATTGGATAAAATGTTCCAATGCTTATTAATGATCTTTTTGATTTGTTTGTGTTGGATAGAATACCCAGTAAAAAAAGACCACCTGGCATCATGTTTATATGTTTTCGGTTTATCCTTCAATAGTTCCCTCCGGTCTATAGTTGAAACAGTCAAGTTCCTCACTAATGTACCCCTTTTCCAAAAATCGCTTTTTTAGGACATGTGCCTGCTCAGTGAATGTATTGATGTCGGAACAATTTCTCCTGAGTCGTACGAACTGACTCTTTGGAACGGATTTGAGCCATGATTTGTGGCTCAAATTTCCTTCTTTAATATGGATGTATTTGATTATAGAGCCTCAAGGACTCTTAATGTGGATGGAGTATTTGTGGCCTCTTGCCCAGATACCGCAATTGGAGGTCTTTTTCTGAGACTAAAGAATTTAATGGTCACTGAGATACACCTCCAATGGGACATAGCTTTCTTGGACCAATATATCAGCGAAAACATGGTCCCTAGGAGTCTCAGATGGGAGATCCCCCCCCAACAGGGGGAAGCTGAATTAGAAGCCTGGTTTAAATACTATAATGAAGCAGGCCTGAAGTCTTTGGGCTTCATCAACTCCAGGAAGAGGTCAAAACTAGCCTTGATTGACCAAGAGGTTAAGGACATTAAGGATAAACTGGTTCCCTATAAAGACTCCGCGGAATATCAGAGTCTGTCCTCTAATCTTAGAAACCACCTTGAGAAAGAGGACAAAGAGCAAAAAATGAAAAAGCAGAAAAAATATTCTAGGGACGTTGAAGATTATAAATCAGGCAAGGTATTTAAATGGCAAAAAAATGAAGCCCCCCTGGTGGGGTTGGAGCAACCTCATGTCCCACACATGGGACAGGGCCCAACAGGGGAATCAATACCCCCCAGGGATACATATAGGGGAAGACAACCACAGAGACCACCCCCCCTTTGGAGAAGGGATTCCTCTGGTGACTACCGCTCCCCCTCCTATTATCATTACCCCGGGCCCCCCACGGTGAGGGACCGAGGACCGGGTGGAAGCAAGAGCAACTTCCAGCCCCCCAGGCCTCACAACTCGTTTCCTCAACAGTATAACCATGGGTATAATCAGCCCACGACATATGGGGGTACAAACGGGCCTAGGCGATACAGACAGGTACCGTCCATTCCCCACTATCCAGTTCCAACACACAATCTTTATTCACCTTTATACGATGAAGAACCGCATTTTTCATATAGGGAGGAGAGATATGATGTCAACCAATCTCCGTATCGTTACAACACCAGTTACCCTCCCCCCCTCCCCCTCCATCCTCACGGGTTTTTCCCTTGGCCAACCCCCGCAAAAAGGGTCCCGATACAAGAGAGGGAACAGAGGGGGGAGGAAGCATAAGAGAGGAGAAAAGGGTACGCACCTAACCTCCTTGTCCGGTATTTTTAATTTGAGCAAGAGAACCCTCACTCAGGAAGAGACCAATACCCTTAACAAAGGACTGAAGTTTGCCTTACCTAGGAAATTGAATAAGTTTGAAACATTCATTGATGTGCAGAAATTCATCAGGAAAATCAATATCCAACGCTACCTTATCACGAATCCCACCAGGTCTGCACCCATAGATGAATCCTTGATACATTCGGGTCTAAGCAACCCGTCAACTTTTAATCCCCCGGGCCCTACGGCCCCTTCTATTAAGGGACCTTGTCTTACGGGACCTAGAGGAAATACCCATCAAGAAATTCTACATCCCCACTTCCCTCAAACAGGGGGTGGAAAGTCTGTGTAATAATAAAGACCTGATTATTAGACCCGCGGACAAGGGTGGTGGTATAGTAATAATGGACAAGGACGATTACATGCTGGAGATGAACAACATCCTTAAAGACACTGATACGTACCAACCCCTAACGACCAACCCCACTAACAAATATAAGAGCAAATTAACTAAACTTATTAACAAAGGATATAGAAGTGGAATCCTGAACAAAAAAGAGAAATCATTTTTAATCCCTATGTGCCCCCGCATTCCAATTATTTATTTTTTAGCAAAAATCCACAAAAACCTTGAACACCCACCCGGTCGCCCTATTATTAGTGGCATCGATTCAGTCACCTCGAGAATAGGGAAATACATTGATTTTTATCTACAATCATATGTGGCTAAGATGCCCTCTTATCTGAGGGACACTAAGGACACCATTCGTAAGTTGGATAACATCCAGCTACAGGTTGGCGACATTATAGCCACAGCCGATGTATCTTCCTTATACACTAGTATCTCACATGATCTTGGCCTGGCAGCGGTGAAACATTATCTCATACAGAACGAGACCTTACCAGAGGCTCAAATTGAGTTTATTTTGAGTTTGGTGGTGTTTGCCACCAAACACAATTATTTCTGGTTTAATAACCAATTTTTCTCGCAGTGCAAAGGCGTAGCCATGGGGGCTAAATTTGCCCCCAGCTTGGCCAATTTATTTATGGCCAAGTGGGAGGAGGATGTCGTCTATTCTCTAAAAAGAACAGAGTTAATTTTTTGGTCTCGATACATTGACGACATCCTCCTCCTATGGCGGGGTGACCAGGGGTCACTCGATTCCTTTTTTACCACCTTAAATAGGAATGACAGGAGCATTGTTCTATCCGTGGAAAGCAGTAATACCAATGTCCACTTTTTAGACCTGAATATTGATATTAGTACTGGTCAATTTATAACAACACCCTTTTTTAAACCCACTGATAGAAATGGATACATTTCTACGGACAGCTGCCACCACAAATCGTGGCTCAAATCCATTCCAAAGAGTCAGTTCGTACGACTCAGGAGAAATTGTTCCGACATCAATACATTCACTGAGCAGGCACATGTCCTAAAAAAGCGATTTTTGGAAAAGGGGTACATTAGTGAGGAACTTGATAGAGAGATACAGACTGTTTCAACTATAGACCAGAGGGAACTATTGAAGGATAAACCGAAAACCCATAAACATGATGCCAGGTGGTCTTTTTTTACTGGGTATTCTATCCAACACAAACAAATCAAAAAGATCATTAATAAGCATTGGAACATTTTATCCAATGACAGAGTTTTAGCCCCCCTATTACCAGACAAGCCTCAAGTTGTCTACAGAGGAGTTGCCCCTCTGAGACATAGGTTGGCCCCACATGTTGTGGACCCGCCCAAACAGGTCACCTTTTTCCAGGATCTAAAAGGGTTTTTTAAATGTCAGAAATGCAGAGTGTGCAGATTGAATAAATGCAAGAACAGGAGAATTTCAAGTTTTTCTTCCACCACCACTGGACGTAATTATGACGTTAAGTGTTTCAGTACATGTGAGACCAAAAATGTAGTGTATTTATTGACCTGCCCATGTAACAAACAGTACGTAGGTAGAACTACCAGGGCTTTCAATGTCCGTGTCAATGAACACATAACGAACATAATTAAAGGCAAAATGAACCACAGTGTTCCAAAGCATTACCTGAAATTCCATGATCGCAATCCGGACGGCACTCTCTACCAGGTGATCGATAAATATGTACCCCCTTGGAGAGGTGGTTGGTCCAAGAGGGGAGTCTCACAACTTGAAACATCTTGGATCTATTCCCTAAAGACTTTCTACCCATACGGAATGAATGTAGAGTGGGATATAAACTCTTTTATAAACAAAGCGTAATTTTATATTAATATTAACATCCCATTTTACGTCCATTCTTTTATCTATATCCTTTATTACCATTTTATTGGGGTTGGCATACCTTGTTTTTGTGATACCATTTTAAGGTCTTTCCTTGTGTTTGTGATACCATTTTAAAGTTTTTTAAAACCAGCTAGGGGTTTTAGAATTTTTTCTAATATATCTTTAAAATTGATTTCTTAATAATTTTTTACTTTTTATTCATTATGTGCTGATTTTAGATGTACATACTGTGTTGTGCACGATGCCGAGTAGGCACACACTTCTTCTGTTAATATCACTTCATAGTTTTCCATTTAACCAGCATGCGATCTCCCATTTATTTTATGTTAATATATACCGTTTTTAGATGCACATGCCATTTATGCAGGAATGGCTTTGGTCCACCTTCGCTGTAATTTCTCCTTGTGGCTATATTCCATTTTAGTGTTTCTGTGCATGACCTGTAATATATACATTGTACAACGTATGTTCCGGTTTATCTGAGATTTGGCGCATTTGTCATGTTAATATATCCATTAGGGTTCCGACGCTCTATGCATTTAAATTATGTCTGGACAGTGTGGGGAATTCCCTTTTTGTGTTCTTTGGTATAACACCCTCATTTATTTATTTATTTTCACCCTTGTTCTTTCTCACCCCCGATCAATTTTAAACCCTTGTCCTATGCAAATTAACCTTCGAGCATAAGTATACATTCCTCTTTCTATTATCTTCTTCCCTCACTTACGCATTTCTTCTTAACATTAATACCACATTTGTTCACGTTCATCACTGTTTCGTGCCATACACGCACGATTTTCATTGTCACATTGCTGGCTCCTATACGTCCTCTGCGTACACCTCTATGGCAACCGGGAGTGACGTCTTACACGTCATTTCCGGCGGACGGACTTACGAACGGCGCTCAGCTTATTGCGCTCCCAAACTGTTTTTGATACTTTGAATGAGAATTAGTATTGGTTTCTGTAGTATCACTGATAATATTTCACCTTCTACTATAATGGTCCTCTTCCGGTCTTTTTGCCTACCAAGCAATGGTCTTCACTATTTTAAATACTTCCGGATCACCTGATTTTTTTATATTCGCTTATCACTATCAGGATTCTCTTCCTTTAATAAGCACTTTGTTGTTCTTGATACACAATAGATAAATTTATTTCCTTCCTATTTTTACCATTTATCTGGTCAGCGTTCTCCCTTCCCCCCCCCCTATGGGTTGGAGGCGTGGAACGCACGCCATTGGCGCCATCTTTCAGTTAGAAATCTGAACTTCTGTTCTGCAGCCCCCTTGAGGCGGGCCTTTCATTTGTATCATTTAGTATAAATAACAGGATTGTCAGGAGGGGGGAATACCCCAGATGACGACTTTGGTAGCCGAAACGCGTTGGGTTCCCTATCCCTCCTGTTATTACTAATGCAGAGCTCTATTTATTGTTTTTAAATGTGAGTATTTTAACCCTTGGTTTGCAATAAATTGCTTGTTTAAACGGTATCACACGATTGTGGCATTATCTCTTATTGCATGTGCGGGGCAACCGAGACGCAAGGATTTGGAGCCTACCCCTTCCTCCTCCCTCTCCCCGTGGTGCTGAGGATTTAGGTGCCTGACCGGGAATCTTGTCTGGATACCACCTACTGTGAGGCTAAAGAACCCCCTACAGTGGAGCCATAAGAGACGGAAACTCCCCAACTGGATTGGATATCTTCCCCATTTCTTCCCTGGCTTCAAGCTTCGGACATCTAGGAGAAAGAAGTTTTGATCTGAATTGATCCATTGCACATGTACTACCGGAGTCCGGTAAGCATACACCCATTACCTAAAAGTCGTGGATTTCAGTGGCTAATTCTACCCTGTGAATAACTATGTGATTTATGACAAGAGAAATTTAGCATTCGTTTAGACATATGGATAACACCTTCTCATGTGTGTGATGACACTCCTCGTTATAGGCGCTGCATCCTCACCCTAAGACTCCCTATATAACTCTTACATGTATATATGCTCTCTTCAGCTTGATATACTGTTTAGAAAGTGCACATTCTTTTAGATTTTTCACTTCCTCTTTCCTCTGTAGAAGAAGACGATTACTGGACACTGAGACACTGTGAGAAAGGTGATTGGAGGAAAGGCACACCCCCTTTCCACACATGCTGAGCGTGTCTGTGAATTGTTTAGCTGGCTGCTAATCTATTTATAGCAACCTCCCCCAACACACAGTTCTATCTCCCGTCTTCGACAACGTGTGACAACTTATCAGGCTGAAAACAGAGCTACGGAGGAAGAGACAGCTATGGGACATAGCTCTTTGAAGAGAGATAGCAAAACACTACAGATAGATGTGCCCAGTTCAAATTTCATGAATCGGGTTTACATCCACTTTAACCACTTCAGCCCCGGAAGGATTTCACACTTTAGGACCAGGGCACTTTTTGTGATTCGGCACTGCGTCGCTTTAACTGACAATTGCGCGGTCGTGCGACGTTGTACCCAAACGAAATTTGCGTCCTTTTTTTCCCACAAATAGAGCTTTCTTTTGGTGGTATTTGATCACCACTGCATCATTTCTGATCGCGGCTATAAACAAAAGAAGAGCGACAATTTTGCAAAAAAAAAACAAATTTCTTACTTTTTGCTAAAATACAAATCCAAATAAAAAATATAAAAAAACATTTTTTTTTCATCGGTTTTGGCCGATTTATATTCTTCCTCATATTTGTGATAAAAAAATCGCAATCGGCGTTTATTGATTGGTTTGCGCAAAAGTGGCCGCGTTTATGGACAATGAGAATTCATTTCTGGGGTTTTTTTTTTTACTAGTAATGGCGGCGATCTGCGATTTTTAGCGGTACTGCGATATTGCAGCGGACATGTCAGACCATTTTGACACTTTTTTGGGACCACTGGTATTTATACAGTGACCAGTACTATAAAAATGCACTGATTACTGTGTAAATGCCATTGGTAGTGAAGGGGTTAACCTGCAGGGGGCGCTCTAAGGGTTAACTGTGTTCCCTGGGCGTGTTCTAACTGTGTGAGGGCTGCCCTAGCAGGGGAAGGGGAGCGATCACAGCTTCCATATAGAGGAAGGCTGTGATCACAGCCCTTCCCCCTCTCACAGAACGGAGATCTGTGTTTACTTACACGGACCTCCGTTCTTTCACTGTGGGGGGCATCGCGGGTAGCCCGGCGTGATATGCCGGCGTGATATGCCGTATGACGGCGGTTTGCGATATCGTGCCACCTTGTCCCCGTCAACCTGCGGTTGACGGTCGGCAAGTGGTTAAAGTGTTTGTAAAGGTTTCTTTTTTTTTTTAAATAACAAACATGTCATGCTTAACTGCTTTGTGCAAGGGTTTTTCTGAGGTCCCCCGGTGGTGCTCCTGGCTCCCCCTCAGTGAGTGCCCCCATGGAGAGACACTTTCCATGGGGGCACTTGTGTCCTGCTGCTGTGTCCATTAACACAGACAGCAGGACTCTGCCCGGCCCCCCAGCTCTCGTGTCACTGGATTTGATTGACAGCAGCGGGATCCAATGGCTCCTGCTGCTATCAATCTGTCCAATGAGGACCCGAGACAGCGGCTTGAGCTGCTGAGCTCATTCTCGTTGCTGGAACGATCAGGTTCTGGTAAGAAAAAGGGGGGCTCTGGGGGGCTGCTGGAGCACAGAAGGTTTTTCACCTTAATGCATAGAATGCATTAAGGTGAAAAACCCTGAGACTTTACAACTCCTTTAACCACTTCCCGGACGCATTACATATTTTTACTGCAGCAGAGTGGCTCAGTAGCGTGAATCGCCGTTTATAAACGGCGATTTGCAGAATCGCGAGTAGCGCACAGGCCCGCCGCATGCTCCCCGACTGTAGCCGCGGGTCGGGTGGACTTGATGTCCGCCAGTCACCCGCAATCGCCTGTTAGAGAGGAAGAACCGGGTACCGCCGATGTAAACACGGCGGTTCCCCATTCTGTCAGGTGGCATGACAGTGATCTACTGATCCCTGTGATTGTGATCAGTTAGATCTGTCATGCCCCTGCCAGCCCAGCCCCCATACAGTTAGAACACATACAGGGAACACACTTAACCCCTAGATCGCCCCTACAGGTTAACCCTTTCCCTGCCAATGACATTTATACAGTAATCAGTGGCTATTTTTAGTTCTGATCGCTGTACTAATGTCATTGGTCCCAAAAAAGTGTCAAAAATGTCCAATATGTCCGACGCAATATTGCAGTCCCGATAAAAATCGCAGATCACCGCCATTGCTAGTAAAAAAAATAGTAAAAGCGCCAGAAATTTATTCTCATGATTTGTAAACGTGGCAACTTTTGCGCAAATCAATCAATATAAGCCGATTGCGATATTTTTTTTTTTTTACCACAAATATGTAGAAGAATATATATCGGCCAAAACTGATGAATAAATTTGTTTTTTTATATTTTTTTTGGATATGTATTATAGCAAAAAGTAAAAAATATTGGTTTTTTTTTTTTAATTGTCGCTCTTTTTTTGTTTATAGCGGTGATCAGGGATAGATTACTTAAAAATACGAACTGGCAAAATTATAGTCCCCTATTGCCTTTAACATGCACAAACTATTTCCCCCCGGGGAAAGACAATAGAATGTATTTGAGATGGTCTACCGCCAACTGTCTGCGACTAAGGGATGTTCTGAGTGGGAATTCCTTAGCTTCCTTAACGGAACTACGGACTAGATATGGCCCATCCCCTTGGGATGCTTGGAGATACAGACAACTTCAGCATTTTGTGGGGAGTCTTCCGAAACCCCTTCGCTCAGCGCAGGATCTCCACCCATGTGAAAGGCTTGTGGAACGGGGGGGGAGGATAAACAGAAGGGGGATCTCTGCCTTCTATGCGCTTTTGGTCTCCTCTTCTGATCCGGGACCGGCATGTCTTTTTGAGAGTTGGGAACAGGAATTGAATATGCCTGTTCCAGAAGTATTGAAAAGTAAAGTGCTGGAGTATGTCCATTCAACCTCCTTAGATATAAGGATGAAAGAAATTATTTTTAAATTGTTAACGAAGTGGTACTATGTTCCTTCAAAATTACATAGGATTGACTCCAATCTCTCTCCCTTATGCTGGTGAGCCTGTGGGGGGGAGGGGACCCATGCGCATATATGGTGGCTGTGCCCCAGGATTCAAACTTATTGGAAAGAAGTACTGAATCTAATTAAAAGAATTAGTAATGTGGAGGTTAAGTTAGATGCCTGGCAATGTCTGTTCCATGCCTCAAAGGATTCGAGGAAGAGCTATAGATCAGCCTTAACTCCGTTTTTATTAAACGCAGCAAAAGCATTGATCACGAAGCGCTGGAATATGAGAGAAATTCCGACAATGCAGGAATGGTTTAGAGAAATTGATAGGATGAGATTGATGGAGGAATTAATTGGACTACAAAATGAGGAGGGACCAAGGTTCTATAATACCTGGAAAAGTTGGATAGAGTTCAAACAATCTCCAACACATAGGAGCCTGGTAGGCAAGGGAGAGAGTAAATGAGAGGAGAACAGTAAAAGGGGACTGAGTGGTAATATTTGTGGACAGTATGGACAGAGGCCGGTGTCCTTCTTCTCCCTCCTTGCTTTTTGGTGGGGGGCTTCCCCCCCTTTTTTTCCTTTTTTCTCACTGGTTGAGTTTAGTATGGCCTGCAGTGGCCACACTTAATATATTTGCACTTTGTGACTTTTTTTTTCACATTTGCCTTAGAGCAGTGGTTGCTCACTAGAGGTGCTGGGGATGTGGCCACTCCTAACACATACACCAATGTTTAGTTTTTGTCACGGTGTTGTTTTTTTTTTTTTCACTTTTTTAGCCTGCAATGGCTACACTCAATATAGTAGCACTTTGTTATTTTTGCCACCATGGCCTTGCCTTAGAGGTGGTGGGGATGTAGCCAGTAGTGGCCACACTTGGCACATGTTGGGGTGGCTCACTCCTGTCACTGGGAGGAATTTTTTTTTTGTTTTTTTTGTGTGGGGGGCGGGGGAGGGCCCCGTCCAGTCCATATAATGTATATCTGCTGTTATCATGGAAGACTTAGGAATAAGAAGATAGAAGCAATAATGTACAGGAAACGTGGTTGATTTCTCCTTTGATGATTGATATGTAACTGACCTGACACTGACTGTTTTAAAAAAGAAAATTAATAAAAAGAATTTAAAATATAGCGGTGATCAGAAGTGATGTAGAGGTCATCAAATACCACCGAAAGAAAGCTCTATTTATGGGGAAAAAAGGACGTCAATTTCATTTGGGTGCAATGTCACACCACTGCGCAATTGTCAGTTAAAGCAACGCAGTGCCAAATCGCAAAAAGTGCTTTGGTCAGGAAGGGGGTAAATCCTCCAGGGCTGAAGTGGTTAAAGGCTAAGTTCACCTTAATTTGCCTTAAAATAAAATGCACATATTTTGGCATGTACCCATCCTCGCATACTAAGGGCCTAGGTGTAATTCTGAACTCTCCTTTAAGCCCCACATCCCATAACTGTCCAAATCTTGCTGCCTCAACCTCTGCAACATCTCCAAAATACACCCCTTTCTAACCAACGAAACAACAAATCTCTTAATCCACTCCCTGGTCATCTCTTGTCTTGACTACTGCAACTCCCTTCTCATTGGCTTACCTCTACACAGACTATCCCCCCTTCAATCCATCATGTATACTGCTGCCAGACTTATCCACCTTACCAATCGCTTTGTGTCTGCTACTCCTCCCTGTCAATCCCTCCACTGGCTTCCACACACCCAACAAATTAAATTCAAAATACTAACAACTACTTACAAAGCCATCCACAACTCAGCCCCCAGTTACATCACTAGCCTAATCTCTAAATACCAACCTAATCGTTCTCTTCATTCTTCTCAAGATCTCCTGCTCTCTCATCTCCTCCTCCCATGCTCGCCTCCAGGATTTTTCCACAGCCTCTCCAATCCTATGGAAGGCCTTACCCCAAACTGTCCAATTATCTTCTACTCTCTTAGCTTTTAGATGATCCCTGAAAACCCTTCTCTTCAGAGAAGCCTATCCTACCCACACCTAACAACTGTATTTTCATTTTCTCCATCAGCTCATCCCTCACAGTAATTACCTTTTGTCCCTCTTGACCCTCCCTTCTAGATTGTAAGCTCTAACGAGTAGGGCCTTCTGATTCCTCCTGTATTGATTTGTATTGTAATTGTACTGTCTGACTGTCTGCCCTCATGTTGTAAAGCGCTGCGCAAACTGTTGGCGCTATATAAATCCTGTATAATAATAATAATAATGTACAAAATATGCATTTGATATTTTTCTTTTACTGGAGCCTGCAGAGCATTGCCTCTGTGATCTTTGGGATCATATCCCCATATAGGCTTTCTGTTACAAAGCTAGAGGAAGAATGACTAAACTATGAGCATGCTGAGCAATGCACTCACAGCCCATTCAAACTCCAAGAGGGTTCTTCAAAAAGTTTCTGCACATTGTTTACTCTTTTTATTAAGAATTTTCACCATAGCGTGACAACTGTTATACTAAACTGCAAGGTCAGCCGGCTTACCAGACAGACTAGTTACATGAAACTCCCAGACACCGCCAATTACTACTCCTCCTACTCTTACCGTTTCCACTGACAATATAGAAGTGCAGAATCTTTTTGAAGACCCATTGTATGTCTGCCATGGTGGTAGTTTTCTCCTTCACAGATCTCTGTGAATGAACGACGTGGCTGTGTGGGCAGAGCCCCGCATACACGCACTGTTTTCAATAAGTGATAGCGGGTGCAGGGAGAAGATACCCCGCTTGCTGTCATGGAGAGGGGAGCTCTGGCAGCAGGACGTTGGTGCATAGGAGTATGTTACCTGGTACACCCTAAATATAGGTGTGATATTTAACATACAAATGCAAGTGTAAAGGTATTGGCACTGACTGTGCTCATCAAAACAGATGTATATATATGAATAAACCATACAATTAAATAAAATGAAAAATCATAAGTCCAATTGTCCGATAAATATCCACAAGCTTGATTGAAAATTAATAACATAATCATGTAAATTTAATGTCCATTTGTGATCGATCCCAACACCAAAAAAGTTGCTCTTATAGACAGGTGCTTCTAATTCTTTCAATAGAAGGTGGCAACTCACCAGACGTGTTTGACCCCTTTTTACAGGATGGTCAAATATCGCATTTGGAAAACCAGATCGGTTCCACTGCTGACACCTTCCCTCTCCAATATTCCCTCAGGGTAGAACTAGAATGTGCAAAAATGACTCCACAGGAGACATATGAAAAGTCTCATGGTGTAGTAAGTTTAATAATAGATATAAAAGCAAATGGGTAAAAGTTACACTTACATGTATAAGTGCCTGATTCCTGGCAATAGGTGTATACAGCATGGGTCAATGCGGCTATTTCCTCCGGCCGTGGCGTGCTATGTAACATGCCCCTAAAGGCGAACTTATCCTAGAAACATAGAAACATAGAAAAGTGACGGCAGAAAAAGACTGAGTAGTCCATCGAGTCTGCCCCTTTTTATTTTATTTTTTTATTTTTTTTTTTTTTACATTAACCTTGTTGTCTGACTATGGATTTATGTTTATTCCAAGCATGTTTGAAGCCATTTACTGTTGACTGTCTCACAACCTCTGTTGGTGGTATCAGTCTGTTGTTCCAATTACATTTTTTTTTTTTTTATTTTTTTATTTTATTTTTCCCCGTCTGAGCTACCTGATGAGTCAGAAAAAGACGGCAGTGAAAAGATACAAAGATACAAAGATCCTATTCAAGCGGAAATCCCCGTACAATGTATCGTGCGGTGCCGGCCTCCTTTATCGGCGTAACTGGGTACGACATATGTGGATAACGGTCCTTAGTCCGTGAATATGTACATTCACATTGAAAATGGGTAAACGAAAATATAGATAATAATTTGAATGATGTGGTACTCTGAAAAGTATACAGAGGACACCTCAGTAAAAACGTGTAA
>BLSH010433274.1:435668-446160 GCA_018402905.1 Glandirana rugosa | reverse complement strand
TGTCCATTATGCACAGGTAAGACCTCTGAAAATGTAACAGTACACCCTAACTGTTGAAGATCCTGGCCCAAATTCTGAAAATCCTTCTGCACAGAATGCACATCATTCTGGGACAAATCATTTGTGCCAAGGTGCACAACAACATCAACATTGCACTCTTCGCTAGCTTTTTTGACAATTCTTACAATGCGCCCCTTATCTCTCCTAACAGTAGCACCAGGCAAACACCTAACTTCCTTTGACACCTCCACATGATTTCCTATAGCAACACCTCTTACAATTGAATCACCAATAAGAAGATGACTTCTCCTTTTAGGAGCCTTATCCACAACTCTTGCCTGGTGAGCAGCCTCAGATAAAACAATTACTTTTGGAATTGCATTTTTTTTCTCAAGCTCCTCCATGTGCAGAGAAGGGTTGCCAATCTCACAAGCAGCTATGTTTGCAGCCTTTGTATCTGCTTCTAGCTCAGAAAGAACACTATAGGGGTTATGTAGTGTCAAACCAAAAGCTACATGCTTATGGTCCACATCCTTTAAAAAGGCTTAAAAAATCAGCTGCAAATATTTACTATTTTTTGCTTTTTATTCTAAAAAAAATTCATTGTTATTTGTTTAATCAAGATGAAAGCTGCATACTTTCTCCATATGACATAGCATTTTAGCTAAAATGAAGTACATACTGCCCAACAAATCAGTTTTGTTTTTCTTGCTTTTGGCACTGGAAAAGTTCACTAATTTAGTTACATATAACACCTGCCAAGTCTTTCCATCTTAAATTGTGGACACTTACATGGTATGCAATGAGTAGAAGCACAAGAATAACCCCCTTGTGGGACTTTAAATGGGGAGACCAACTCACCAAAAACAGCATAACACATATAAAAAGTAATATTTATTAATGCATTTAAAAAAAAAGAACAAAACACACCCAGGAAGGGTAATGCTTCACATCAAATACATGGACAAAATTGAAATGAATATAAACATAAATTAGACAATGTCTGGAATACAAAAACACATATACATGGAGAAATATCCAAGGAAAACTTAAAAGAAGACCACCAAATCTGCCAAATATTTCCAGAAAAGAACCCAACGCGTTTCAAAGATGTTTGATCAGAGATCTTCTTCAGCGGTAAGTGGTCAAGGTCTTAAAAACAAATACTCGTATTATACAGGATATCAAAGAATCTTCAACCAATAGCCAGGATTCAAATATTGTATATTATGCTCCCACATATGGAAAGAAAAAAAGTATACCCAGATCAGCAGAATAATGATTAGGAGAGTCTACAACTGCATAAAGAAGTTGGCTGAAGGAACACCCATATGATTGAGGGTAGAGTCTAAGAGGGCTTACAATAGGGTGCACAGATCGCAGATTGGACCCATAGGGTAAGAGCATTTAAGTGCAAGAAGCCAGATGTTAATATGCCACCAGACATGTGATGTCCAAGTGGAGTGGATTCAGGTATAGCATTCCTCAACAGTAGTTACGGGAAGGGATGCAATATCAATCCTACCAAAGTAGGAGAGGAAGGGCAACAAATCTTAGGCCATCCGTCCAAATGTGTGGTATCCAAACGCGCACCTAACACAGTAAGCCCTTGCATAATATGAGGATTTGTTTTTAAGAACTTGACCACTTACCCCTGAAGAAGATCTCTGATCAAATATCTTTGAAACGCGTTGGGTTCTTTTCTGCCACTATTTGGCAGATCTGATGGTCTTCTTTTAAGTTTTCCTTGGATATTTCTCTGTGTATATGTGTTTTTGTATTCCAGAAATTGTCTAATTTATGTTTATATTCATTTCAATTGTGTCCATGTATTTGATGTGAAGCATTACCCTTCCTGGGTGTGTTTTTTTTTTTTTTTAAATGCATTAATGAATATTACTTTTTATATATGTTATTTTGTTTTTGGTGAGTTGGTCTCCCCATTTAAAGTCCCACAAGGGGGTTATTCTTGTGCTTCTACTCATTGTGTTCCATTCGGGATGGGGGTATGACCGCCCTAACTTCTTTTTGGTAACACGATCGACAGGAATCTATATATTCTACTTACATGGTATGCAGCATGTTTGTGAGATATTTCTGTCTCTTCACTGTGGCATAATAAAGGGATTTTTTTTTCAGAATAACATATACCTAATCTCTTCCTGTAACACAGTGGCAAGTACAAATGCTTTCATAATGTGTAGCAAGTCTATACAATATAAATGGCTACTGACTCTGAAATATCACATTCTGTTATTTCTTGAAAAAAAATTTGCCCTGACCCTGGGCCCCAGTAAAACTTCTTACATAATATCCAACCAATGTGCCATATATTTGGCTTTTGTTTTAGAAACATGGTACTGTATATATATTTTTTTAATTTTCCTTAACAACTGCCTCAGTTTGGTTTTGTGGTTTTGAGGTGTTTTGGAGCACTTTGGGTTGATTTGTTAAACTTTTCACACAATGCGGTGTGGTACTGAAAAGAAGATCACAAGCTGTTATGTGACTTGTTTTGACACTCTTGATAATTTGTATGGTGTTGATAGTGTTATCTTTGTGTTTTTTCAAAGTATATACTTTGCAATAAATTTTAGCTATATTGTCCCTACCACTTCCTGTGCTCAGTTATGGTTTATCACTGCCACACCGAGCAATTGGCGTGTTTGAAAAAACTGCCTTATAAAGCCTTTTTCTTTTGGAAATCAACCATGTCAGGTCACTACTGCTGTGTATAAGCCAAAGAATAATGTAAAAGTAAACTCTTTTATTACACATGGAATTTATATTATGCCATAATATGATGTCGCTGGTGATGTCCTTGAGGACTGTAAAGCTCTGTGAAACCACAGAACTTATGGCAACTTAAGGCAGCGGATATGGCAACTGCAGATCCGCTTCTGCCGTGAATAATCACAGTAGAAGCGTTGCATCAGCACCGCATGCACGTCCCTGCATGCGGGATCACTTAAATATATGCAATCTGATGCACAGCTGCCGCCCTGTAGCAGTAAAGCTGCTAAAGGGTGGTCAGCAAGTGGTTAAATACTTTTAAAAAAAATCATCAGGATTTAATACTCATTCCCACCAAATTGTAAACTACTGATGTCCAGGTGTGCCCCCGCTTTCACTGGCAATTTGCTCTAGTGGAAAATGAGGGGATGCAACATGGGATAAATCATGTGATCTTTCATCAACTGCCATGTGGAATGGACCATGTGACTTTTTATCCACCAACCCTAACAAAGGTGAAAAAAGTTTAAAAATAATTAATACTTAACCACTTGCCGACCAGCTGCCGTCATTTTACTGTGGCAGGTCGGCACGTTCCCATGATTCGCCATCATTGTGTGTTGGTCGTGGGGGGTTTGTGGGCGTGCACGCCCACGGCATGCCGCCGGTACCGATGCGCTTGGCCGATGTCCGCCGGCCACCCGCAATCGCTCCACAGAGAGCCAGAACAGTGATCTGTCAATGTAAACAAACAGATCCCCTTTCTGACAGGTAAGTAGAGCGAGATCTGCTGTTCCTAGTAATCAGGAACAGCGTTCTCTCTCTACTCCCAGTCAGTACACTCCCCCCACAGTTAGAAATACCTCCCTAAGGAACCCTTAACCCCTTGGTCATCCCCTAGTGTTAACCCCTTCCCTGCCAATGACATTTATACGGTAATCAGTGGCTATATTTTAGCTCTGATTGCTGTATAAATGTCACTGGTCTCAAAAAAGTGTCAAAAGTGTCAGATCTGTCCGCTGCAATGTGGCAGTCCCGCTAAAAATCGCAGATCGCCGCCATTACTAGTAAAAAAGATAATAATAATAATGCCATAAATCTATTTCCTATTTTGTAGACGCAATAACTGTTGTGCAAACCAATCAAATTACGCCTATTGTGATTTTTTTTTACAAACAATATGTAGGAAAATACATATCGGCCTAAACTGAGGAAGAAATTAGTTTTTTTTACATTTTTTGGATATGTATTATACCAAAAAGTAAAAAATATTGTTTTTTTTTTCCAAAACCGTCGCTCCAGGAGCTGGGGAGGAGGTCTTAAAGTGGAAGTTCCACTTTTGGGTGCAACTCCGCTTTAATTGATGAAGCCAGCCATACATGGGTCACATTCCGAGCAAATTGTCTTTCGAAATTCAGAAATTTCCTGCATTTTGTGATCCGATGGTGCCACCATTAATTTCAAAATTCGACCAACCAATCCTTCAATTTCCCCTCATGTTGCTACAGAAAAACATTTTTGTGGCGGGGAATCTTTCTTTTTTTCCAGGTCACAGCTCATGCACATTTCTTTTTCGATTATTTTTCTTGCAAGATTCTCCCATCATTGATTAGAAACTCGTTTATTTTTCCAAAAATTTTCAACATTCCCATTGACTCAAATTCGATGGCTGCACAAGAATTGCCCATTGCTGCAGCCCACTAATGGTGCGAAATTCGAAAGGAAATTCTTAGTTACGATTTTCATAATAAAATTCTTTGGAATTTGACCCATGTAGGGCCTGCTTTAGTTATCTAGCTTGCCACAACAAATACTGTTGATTACACAATTTTTATCTGTCACCTGCAAATATCCTCTCTAAAAGGAAAAGTAAATTCAGAGAAACTTCCATTTGCATATGGCAGATCTAAGCGTCAATACTGCACTTTCTGGGCTTTTAAAATATCACACGGCCTCCACTAACTGAAATAACCAGTCACCGGGAAACATTGAGAATGAGTTTTGTGAAGTAACTATTCACCCACAGACCGGCCATATATAAAATACATGGCCTAGAAGTCACATATATTTACACGCATTATCCAGGAAGCATTTCATGAAGTCTCTGTACTTAGTACTCCAGTGAAATCCTCTGTTACCTATTTTTCAATATATAATATCTTTGAATACCTCCTGGAAATAAACATTAATAACATGGCTCTTGGATAAATGTCTGATAAATAATGTACATTGCTCATTTTAAATAACTATATACAGTTGATAAAGAAAATAAAGCTAAGGGCTCATTTTAAATGTGAATTTACATACTGTTTACAAAGACTGTGAATGAGGTCACAAAGCAATTTATTAAAACGTTTACTGATCAATAAATTGTATGAGAACATGAAATAAATAAGATGTAGCCTAGTTGTTTTAAGCTCTGCCAGTAAATAAGTACATATGCTATATAAGGTGAATGCAGAGGCCTTGTACTGAATGTTGCAGGTTGTCACTGGAAAAATTAATGTGATGAATAGCAGTATGCATGTGGCTTGTATAGGTCCATGGGGAACAATTGAGAATGATTTTAGTCTATCCCAATTGGCTTTCATCACTTCTAGTGTATGCTTCAGGAGTTCCACAGCTGGGAAAGAGAGCCTATGCTCAATTTCTGAACAGGAGCATTATCTGCTATCAAAATAGACAGAACATATGAGAGCTTGAGCATGACAATTTCTAGAGTAATGATGTTTTCCATTGTGACAATATCCACTTTCCAAAGACTTTCCCTTGGCTTCTTGTATTTATGCGCTTAGCTGGGGAAATAATTTATAGAAATGTCACTTCCAGTGAGTCAACTTAAAAGATTGATATTGCCAATTCTACCTTCCTTACGGGTAGGGTAATTGATAAGAGATTAAAAAAAATATTTGACATAAAATGAAAGACAGCTATAAAGGATTTGTGTGGTTGACACAGACAAAAACCATCTTCTGTAATATGGGAATCCTAAAGGCTGTTTTTCAATGTTTTATTAAGCTATGCAAAGCAACATATTGATGATGGTGATTCACACTTCTGCAATTTCAATCTTTTTTTTTGGTATGTTCTGTCATCTTTCTTGTGTATTTTGGCAGCTTGCTTGTTCCTTTTTGTGCATATTTTAAACATTTTGGTTCTTTTGTGCATTTATTTTTATACCCAAATGCAGCTGAATTCAAAATAAAATATAGCAAAAAAACATAAAAATAAAAAAGAAGATGCTTGTAGGTTTCTCAGGTGGACTGATGATCTCCCCCCCCCCCCCATGCCCAATCATCCCAGCTGATAGGAAGGTCCCATGGCTCCACATGGCTGTACAGCAGGTCCAACAGAAAGGCCCATGCTGATACAGGGTGAAACCAATGCAAGCTTTCATAAAGGTGTACAACAACTTCTTCCATGCAGTCATGCTGAAGACATATGGTGCAGAAGTATGATCTAGGTAATAACACATATTGAAGTCATCCACTCTAGCTGCTCTCACCCACAGGTGGAAATGCAGCCTCCAGCTTTTAAAGCAGTCAACACCCCTTT
Organism: Glandirana rugosa; assembly: GCA_018402905.1. Lineage (NCBI taxonomy): Eukaryota > Metazoa > Chordata > Amphibia > Anura > Ranidae > Glandirana > Glandirana rugosa. The sequence goes on along the minus strand of BLSH010433274.1, from coordinate 439,872 downwards.
CAGGGTCTATTTTCCCCAGGCACAGTGGAGCTGCATTTTTGCACATTGGAGTCCCACTGCAAGACAAAGCAAAATGCCTTGTCTCCTATCATTGCAATATGACAGAATCCACTATCTCACACCACACTGAGGCCAGTGGCACAAAATGACATTTTATTAACGTTTGCTTAAAATAAGTAAACCGTACAACACTACGGTATCAGTGCATCAGCACTGTTGCCACCCTACCATACACCAGCAGATGCATTGTAATGGACCCTCAGCATAACAACTCTTTTAAGCAGGGGCGGCCCATCTATTAATGGAGCATGGGCGCTGCCCCTCTATCATGCCACCCCTATATGAGTAATAGATAGATTCATGCATAGCACCCCCTATTCATGTGTCCGGCCCCTTGCAGGATGCCGGATGCATGAATTACAGAGGCGGGGGTGTATTTTTGAAGCACCTGATTAGAGCCATAGGCTCTAATAGGCTTCAAAATAGGGTGGACTCAGAGGGCAGAGCATTGCGCTTGGTGCACACCCAGGTGTATTAGAAAAACAAATGAATATTTAGTTTTCTAACACTGAATCGCCTCTCTGCCAGTCAGGAAGCGCGGGTCTGATACCCGTTTCCCGATTGGCTGACAGGTCAGTTGATCCTATTGGACGCCTAAGAGGAGGGGGATGCAAGGTGGAAGCCGCCTTGATCCACACCACAGGAGAAGGAAGAAAGCTGCCGCTCACCGGACACGCTGCCCATCCGCCCGCTTCTCAGATGGGGTAAGTGCGGGGCTTTGATGTCCCGGCTGGCCTCGGGGTGGGGGGGGGGGAGTTGCGACCGACGGGGGGGGGTGGCTGTTTAATGCCCCCCCAAAAGAAAAAACACCAGCCTCCACTGCTTTATAGTTTTGTTTTTGGCCATCAATTCTTGTGGAAACATGACTTTTTAAAATATGAGGCTTAGTCCTAAAAAGTGCTTCAACAGTATAAAAATGATAAAGGAGCATATTATTGTTTTATTAAAAAAATATGCATATTTTACTACTAATACTTACTGTAGGTGTAGTTTAGGTCCTTAACCACTTGCCGACCGCCAATCGCAGGTTGACGGCGACAAGGTGGCTCGATATCGCAAACCGCTGTCATATGGCGGCGGCTGCGAGATCGTGCACTGAGGGCACGCGCGCGCTGCCGGAGGCGCGCTCGTGCGCTCACTGTGTTCGGGGGGGCCAGGGAGCGGGTAGGGCGGACTCGATCTCCGCCGACTACCCACAATTCCCCCCCCGCAGTGAAAGAACGGAGATCCGTGTAAGTAAACACCAATCTCCGTTCTGTGAGAGGGGGAAGGGCTGTGATCACACCCCTTCCCCTGCCAGTCAAACACTAACACAGTTAGAACATGCCCAGGGAACACAGTTAACCCTTAGAGTGCCCCCCCAGGTAAACCCCTTCACTGCCAATGGCATTTACACAGTAATCAGTGCATTTTTATAGCACTGATCGCTGTATAAATGCCAATGGTCCCAAAAAAGTGTCAAAATGGTCCGACATGTCCGCTGCAATATCGCAGTATCGCTAAAAATTGCAGATCGTTGCCATTACTAGTAGAAAATAAAAAAAATAAAAACCCCAGAAATGAATTCTCAGCATCCGTAGACGCGGCAACTTTTGCGCAAACCAATCAATAAATGCCGACTGTGATTTTTTTTATCACAAATATGAGGTAGAATATAAATTGGCCAAAACCGTTGAAAAAAATGTTTTTTTATATTTTTTTTGGATTTGTATTTTAGCAAAAAGTAAGAAATTTAGTTTTTTTTGCAAAATTGTCGCTCTTCTTTTGTTTATAGCGGCGATCAGAAATGATGCAGAGGTAATCAAATACCACCAAAAGAAAGCCCTATTTGTGGGAAAAAAAGGACGCAAATTTAGTTTGGGTACAACGTCGCACGACTGCGCAATTGTTAGTTAAAGCGACGCAGTGCCGAATCACAAAAAGTGCTCTGGTCCTAAAGTGTGAAATCCTTCCGGGGCTGAAGTGGTTAAAGGCAGCAAAAAATGTTAGTGATACTCCTGCAGGAAAACTGGAGAGAACTATTTCTACTCTCCACAGTAAATGGGCGGCACAGTGGTGTAGTGGATAGCACTTTCGCCTGGTAGCAAAAGGGCCGTAGGTTTGAATCCCGCACTCCAAAGACATGCTGGTAGGTTAACTAGATCCTGCCTAAAAATTGGGCCTAGTATGTGTATGAGTGTGAGTTAGGGACCTTAGATTGTAAGCTCCTTGAGGGTAGGGACTGACGTAAATGTACAATGTATATGTAAAGTGCTGCTTAAATTGACGGCGCTATAGAAGTACCTGAAATAAATAAATATAGGGGTAGGCTCCATAAAGACACATTTGTACATTCATCAGGAAATTGTAGCAAACATATTTTGGCCCTTCTTATTAATGGTTTGTTAACTGGTTAGAAATTAAATTATTACATCTACATAAAATTATAGACAAATATAAAGATGACATAAATGCAGATAAGACAATGCAGCTTATGATATATTACAGTTTACTTAGTACGACATATTATGAAGGTTTCTGCACTGTTAACCCTGAACCCCATGGGCTGCAATCCCCTGTACAGAAGGACTAAAAGAGCAACAGAACTCTGAGCCAACCAGGGCTTTTTTCCTTCCACAATGCTGTTAGTCTAATACTGTAAGTAAGCTTACATGGGAGAGCCCAGCAATAACTTTATTATGGCTTATGTTGAAGTGCAAATACAGCTTGCATTCAGGTATCTTCAGCTTACATTTGGGATCAGTTTGAGATATTTCTAAGATCCACTTCAACCCTTATCTTGACTATTCTGCTACTAAAGGCCTCTACAACAAACTCACACACTTGCTCCCCTCACTACACACAGAAGTAGAAAAATTAGTGAATATAGTGGACTGGCGCTGCCATTTATATAAGCGTATTATATGAACTGCACAGAGCTATATAACAAGGTGCTATAGTGGATTAAAGTGCTAAATGGTGATATGTAAACTCTGTGATAAGTGATTGTTGTCAGATAATTCCTGCAATAAAATTACGGCTTAATGTGTGATGAAATATTGTGAATAGAGTTGATCGGGTTGTTCGGGTTCGGTGGGTTCGGCCGAACTTCGGGAAAAAGTCCGGGTTCGGCACCGAACTCGACCCAAACTTTATCCCGGACCCCGAACCCCATTGAAGTCAATGGGGACCCAAACATTTCATCACAAAAATGGCTGTAACAAAGTCCTGGCAAGTGCTAGAGGACTGCAAAAGGAAGTAAAATGGCGGTAAGAGTAGGGCAAGTGCCCTACAAAAAAATGGGGATAGGGAAAATAAAGTAAAATCAAATTAAAAAAAAGGGAAGGGGGGTGGATGTGGAGTAGGAGCCTAGAGGTTGACTAGGCCGTGACCGTGGCAGTGTAGGTGGAAGTGGCGGTGGTGGAGGAGTAGGAGGAGGTAGCCAACACTGTATTTTTTTTTTTTTGTTTATAAATGGGGTAGCCCCCAAAGTATTGAGGCATATTCAAAAAAACAAGTATACGAATGGCTGTGTGAATCCGGTCTAAATGTCTATTCTGCACAAGGTACAGACAAGTCTTGTGGGATCCATGTCTGGTTCATTTTAATAAAGGTTAGCTTGTCCACGTTGGCTGTGGACTGGCGGCTGCGATTGTCTGTGATAACGCCCCCTGCCGTGCTAAACACACGTTCAGACAATACACTGGCTGCAGGGCAGGCCAGCACCTCCAAGGCATAAACGGAAAGCTCAGGCCATGTGGCCAATTTGGAGACCCAGAAGTTGAATGGGGCAGACCCATCAGTCAGTACGTGTAGGCGTGTGCACATATGCTCTTCCACCATGTTGCTGAAATGCTGCCTCCTGCTAAAATGTTGTCTATCGGCTGGTGGTGCTGTTTGTTGTGGCGGGCTGCTGACAAAGCTTTGCCACATTTCGGCCATGCTAACCCTGCCTTCTGAGGTGCTGGCGGTGCCACAGCTGCGTTGGCGGCCTCTTCCTCCTCCTCCTCTGCCTTCGCCTTGTGCTTCCACTGAGCCCCCGGTGTCATTTGGGATGCCCTCAGCAGCGCCTCTACCAGCGTGCGCTTGTAGTCGCACATCTTCCTCTCACGCTCCAGTGAGGGAATTAAGGACGGCACATTGTCCTTGTAACGGGGATCCAGCA
>BLSH010433274.1:421605-435390 GCA_018402905.1 Glandirana rugosa | reverse complement strand
TAATAAAGGTTAGCTTGTCCACGTTGGCTGTGGACTGGCGGCTGCGATTGTCTGTGATAACGCCCCCTGCCGTGCTAAACACACGTTCAGACAATACACTGGCTGCAGGGCAGGCCAGCACCTCCAAGGCATAAACGGAAAGCTCAGGCCATGTGGCCAATTTGGAGACCCAGAAGTTGAATGGGGCAGACCCATCAGTCAGTACGTGTAGGCGTGTGCACATATGCTCTTCCACCATGTTGCTGAAATGCTGCCTCCTGCTAAAATGTTGTCTATCGGCTGGTGGTGCTGTTTGTTGTGGCGGGCTGCTGACAAAGCTTTGCCACATTTCGGCCATGCTAACCCTGCCTTCTGAGGTGCTGGCGGTGCCACAGCTGCGTTGGCGGCCTCTTCCTCCTCCTCCTCTGCCTTCGCCTTGTGCTTCCACTGAGCCCCCGGTGTCATTTGGGATGCCCTCAGCAGCGCCTCTACCAGCGTGCGCTTGTAGTCGCACATCTTCCTCTCACGCTCCAGTGAGGGAATTAAGGACGGCACATTGTCCTTGTAACGGGGATCCAGCAGGGTGGCCACCCAGTAATCGGCACACATTACAATGTGGGAAACTGGGCTGTTGTTGTGCAGGCACTGCAGCATGTAGTCGGCCATGTGTGCCAGGCTGCCCAGAGGCAAAGACAAGCTGTCCTCTGTGGGAGGTATATCATCTGTGTCCTCCGTATCCCCCCAGTCACGCTCCAGTGATGCCTATGAACTGCGTTGGGTGCCACCCTGCTGCTGTTCCTCCTCCTCCTCCCCATGATCTTCCTCGTCCTCCTCGTCCTCCAGAACTGTGCCCTGGCTTGAATATTTTTGACCTGGCCTATGCTGGTGCAGGAACCCACCCTCCAAGCCACTTGCGAATGACTGGCCTGATAACCGTGGAAATGACCCCTCTTCCTCCCCCTCATCCTCCTGTGCCACATCCTCTTCCATCATGGCCCGCAGTGTTTTTTCAAGGAGACATAGAAGTGGGATATCACAAAATTAGAGGTGGAATTGGCGCTGCTCAGTTAGGGTAAAACTAATTTACACTAAAATGATTGATCCTGAACGTAAAATTTCCAGAAAGCTGGTAAATAATGAAAAAAATTAAAAATTAAAAAAATGAATTGAAACAATGGGAAATTGGATGTCTATCAAGTCTCCCCTTATCATAAGGGTTGGCAGACTTTATGAAATGGCAAAAATTTAAAAGATGGGACAGGAGGAATATGAAGAAAATAAAGAATTACGGAGAAAATAAAATATGTGTCTACGTTGAACAACTAAAGCTAATAATAGCGCTGGATGGTGTTGGAGTTATACACAGTTGACATAAAAATGACCATTATAACATAAATATGTGAACAGAAGAAAGTGATAAATCATAAAGCATATGTACTACCACTGGTAAATGGAATAAAATAAATTGAATTAAATAAAATAAATTGAATTAAATTAAATATACAACTTATGCAGGAAAATATGTGTAATTTGCATGCAAGAAGATATATGCAGAAAAGGAATTTCTAATATTGGGTAAAAGTGCACAGTAAACGACGTGAGGTATACAGTTCACAAAACTTTGATGTGCCAAGACAAAAAGTCTCTATCGTGCTAAATAGCAATATCCAAGTGCTGTAATTAAAGTGCTATATTTGGTGCCAAAAAAGAGGTCTCTCTTGTTCCACTTGGGAGTCCCACCCTCCGGGTCTCCTATGATAGAGCCGTCCACCTTCCTCCCAGTCAGGGTCTGAAGAAAATACGAGACGTGTTGAAACGCGTCACCCTATTGGCTCCACGTTCTTTGACGTCACTTCCGGGACGCCGCACTTCCGCTATTCACACTTCCGGCGCCGTGTGCGTTCCAACACGAGCTGCATACCATCTACAGAGTCTACAGATTACACTGGCAGTTGATCGGTGACTCCACGAACAGCTCCAGTGACACCCCAGCACAGGCACCCAGCATGGACGTGATATAGCCTTCTCAGCTAAACGGACGTTATGTTTTCTCTTGCTCCGTCCTTTGTGAGTATCCATCCTCATTATTGTGCAAATAAACAGTGTTTTTTGATTTACTGCGCTTAGGTCTGGCGCACTTGTTTTCATTTCTATTTTTGCAGAGTTGCTTGTACTCATCGGGTTGCTGCCCCTATCCGCTCATCATTACCACGCTACCCTAGCTCTTTGCCCAGGACTTATTTTTAGAAACACTATTATAGACTTTATGAGCCGTATTTCAGGACTGTTTTGTTATTTTGTCTGAGGTTTTTCCATTTACTATTGTCGCCATTCTCCTCCTCACTTTAGAACATTTATGCCCTGGCTCAGGTTATCATTGCACAGCTTGCAAACCATTTGTGTCTTGTCGTCAGCACATTGTCTGAAGAACTGCCACACGGAGGAATGCCTTTGAGCTGCCTTTGGTGTGCTAGGTCCTTGGGAGTGGTGGGTAGTAGCAGGCCTACTGTCTAGGGGACGCTCGCTCCGCTTTTGCAACCTGCTTCCTCTTTTGCTGTGCTGGGGCCTCTGTGCGACCACCACCTCTTCCTCCAAACTGCACACGTCACTCGCATGACCCTCAGTCCATGTGGGGTCTAGGAGCTCATCATCCTCCTCCCCATCATCTTCCACCCACCCTTCACCACTGCCCTCCTTGTCAGTTTGCACACTGAGGAAAGCTGCAGCAGTTGGCACCTGTGTTTTGTCATCATCTAAGACGTGCTGCGCTGGTGTTTCCATGTCCTCATCCTGCAGCAGAAGTGGTTGGGCATCGGTGCACTCAATGTCTTCCACTTCTGGGGCAGCGCTATGTGGATGGCCCACGGAAAGCACACCAGGAGAGTCATCAAAAAGCATAAGAGTCTCTTGCATGACTTGGGGCTCAGACTGCTTGGCTAATTTAAAAGGGGCTGAGGTGAAAGACAGATGACCATGGGGTTCAGGTGCCAACTCTGAGCTTTCATCAAGGGACTGGGAGGGAGACAATGTGAAGGAACTGGAGGCATTGTCAGCCACCCAATCTACTATCGCCTGTACTTGTTCTGGCCTCACCAATCGTTGAGCGGCATTCGGGCCTACCATATACCGGTGAAGGTTCTATTGGCTACCTGAGGAAGGTGTTTCACTTGTGCGTGTAGCTGGCACACATCGACCACATCATCTCCTTCCAACAGGAGCTTCTCCAACACCAGCAGCACCAGCATCACCATGACCACGTCCCTTATTTGATGCTCTCCTCATTGTGCCAGCAAATGTACTATGTAGCCAATAATCTGTCCCTTACAGCAACAGCTGGAACCTGGCCCTATAGGAGTAGGCAATCATTTTTGAACAATAATCTGTCACTTACAGCAACAGCTGCAACCTGGCCCTATGTGAGTAGGCAATGATATTTGAAAAATAATCTGTCACTTACAGCAACAGCTGGAACCTCTCCCTTTAGAACTAGGAGATGATTTTTAAACAATAATGTGTCACTTACAGCAACAGCTGGAACCTGGCCCTATAGGAGTAGGCAATGATTTTTTAACAATAATCAGTCCCTTACAGCAACAGCTGGAACCTGGCCCTATATGAGTAGGCAATGATGTTTGAAAAATAATCTGTCACTTACAGCAACAGCTGGAACCTCTCCCTTTAGAACTAGGAGGTGATTTTTGAACAATAATCTGTCCCTTACAGCAACAGCTGGAACCTCGCCCTATAGGAGTAGGCAATGATTTTTGAACAATAATCTGTCCCTTACAGCAACAGCTGGAACCTCTCCCTTTAGAACTCAGACATGATTTTTGAACAATAATCTGTCCCTTACAGCAACAGCTGGAACCTGGCCCTATAGCAGTAGGCAATGATTTTTGAACAATAATCTGTCCCTTACAGCAACAGCTGGAACCTGGCCCTATAGGAGTAAGCAATGATTTTTGAACAATAATCTGTCCCTTACAGCAACAGCCGTAACCTGGCCCTATAGCAGTAGGCAATGATTTGTGAACAATAATCTGTCCCTTACAGCAACAGCTGGAACCTGGCCTTATAGGAGTAGGCAATGATTTTTGAACAATAATCTGTCCCTCACAGCAACAGCTGGAACCTCTCCCTTTAGAACTAGGAGATTATTTTTGAAAAATAATCTGTCCCTTACAGCAACAGCTGGAACCTGGCCCTATAGGAGTAGGCAATGATTTTTGAACAATAATCTGTCCCTTACAGCAACAGCTGGAACCTGGCCCCATATGAGTAGGCAATGATGTTTGAAAAATAATCTGTCACTTACAGCAACAGCTGGAACCTCTCCCTTTAGAACTAGGAGATGATTTTTGAACAATAATCTGTCACTTACAGCAACAGCTGGAACCTCTCCCTTTAGAACTAGGAGATGATTTATGAACAATAATCTGTCCCTTACAGCAACAGCTGGAACCTGGCCCTATAGGAGTAGGCAATTATTTTTGAACAATAATCTGTCCCTTACAGCAACAGCTGGAACCTGGCCCTATAGCAGTAGGCAATGATTTTTGAACAATAATCTGTCCCTTACAGCAACAGCTGTAACCTGGCCCTATAGGAGTAAGCAATGATTTTTGAACAATAATCTGTCCCTTACAGCAACAGCTGTAACCTGGCCCTATAGCAGTAGGCAATGATTTTTGAACAATAATCTGTCCCTTACAGCAACAGCTGGAACCTCGCCCTATAGGAGTAGGCAATGATTTTTGAACAATAACCTTTAGAACTAAGAGATGATTTTTGAACAATAATCTGTCCTTTACAGCAACAGCTGGAACCTGGCCCTATAGCAGTAGGCAATCATTTTTGAACAATAATCTGTCCCTTACAGCAACAGCTGGAACCTGGCCCTATAGGAGTAGGCAATGCTGTTTGAAAAATAATTTGTCACTTACAGCAACAGCTGGAACCTCTCCCTTTAGAACTAGGAGATGATTTTTGAACAATAATCTGTCCCTTACAGCAACAGCTGGAACCTGGCCCTATGGCAGTAGGCAATGCTTTTTGAACAATAATCTGTCCCTTACAGCAACAGCTGGAACCTGGCCCTACAGGAGTAGGCAATGCTGTTTGAAAAAGAATCTGTCACTTACAGCAACAGCTGGAACCTCTCCCTTTAGAACTAAAAAATGATTTTTGAACAATAATCTGTCCTTTACAGCAACAGCTGGAACCTGGCCCTATAGGAGTAGGCGATGATTTTTGAACAATAATCTGTCCCTTACAGCAACAGCTGGAACCTGGCCCTATAGGAGTAAGCGATGATTTTTGAACACTAATCTGTCCCTTACAGCAACAGCTGGAACCTGGCCCTATAGGAGTAGGTGATGATTTTTGAACAATAAGCTGTCCCTTACAGCAACAGCTGGAACCTGGCCCTATAGGAGTAAGCGTTGATTTTTGAACAATAATCTGTCCCTTACAGCAACAGCTGGAACCTGGCCCTATAGAAGTAAGCAATGATTTTTGAACAATAATCTGTCCCTTACAGCAACAGCTGGAACCTGGCCCTATAGGAGTAAGCGATGATTTTTGAACAATAATCTGTCCCTCTAAGCAACAGCTGGAACCTGGCCCTATAGGAGTAAGCAATGATTTTTGAATAATAATCTGTCCCTTACAGCTACAGTTGGAACCTGGCCCTTTAGGAGTAAGCGATGATTTTTGAACAATAATCTGTCCCTCTAAGCAACAGCTGGAACCTGGCCCTATAGGAGTAAGCGATGATTTTTGAACAATAATCTGTCCCTCTAAGCAGCAGCTTGAACCTGACCCTATAGAACTAGGAGATGATTTTAGAACAATATAATCTGTCCCTCTAAGCAGAAGCCTCTACCTAGTGCAGTCAGATCGTTCTGTAATGCAGGGTGAGATGTGCAATCTGTCACTCAAAGCAGCAGTATGAGAAATCTCTAATTAGGTCAGAATCAGATCCTTGTGTAATGCAGGGTGAGAACTGCAATCTGTCCCTCAGAGCAGCAGTAGTAGTAATCTCTAATTAGTCCAGAATCAGATCGTCCTATAATGCAGGATGAGATGTTAAAATATCTGCAATCTGTCCCTCACAAAAACGCTGGCAGCTTCCTCTCCCTACACTAGTCAGAGTTTCAGGCAGCATGTGACATGCAGCACTGTGACAGCTTATAAAGAGGCTGGGTCACATGATGCACTGGCCATTCACAGCCATGCCATTAGTAGGCATGGCTGTGATGGCTTCTAAGGGCAAACCAGTGAAACGCTTGTTGATTGGCTGCCCTGCAGCTATTCAACATGCGTCATTCAACTACCAGAACCCAGAACCCGAACGTTTTTTGAAATGTCCGGGTTCGGGTCCGGGTCCCGGACACCCCAAAGTTCGGTCCCTCAACACTAATTGTGAACTATCCTTACTACTAATGCAAAAAATGAAAAATAAAATTACAATTTTTCAAAAAGTGCTTCTAAGCGCAAATCGGCTAAAAAGCACCAAATTATATAAAAGAAACGGATGCCAATGTTATGTGTAATCCTTATCAAAGTGTTATTGCTGCCAATATGCAAGACTGCAAAAAATAAAATTAAAGTGCAATTGTGCCTGGTTCATGCCCACCCAGGGACGCCAAAAAAATAAAAAAATAAAATAAAGTGCAATTGTGCCAAAGTGGTTAAAAAGCGTCAATCGGCTCAAAAGATATATAAGGTGCTATGTGGACAAATTGTAATGTGCAAAAAATGAATCATACAGAGTGTCTCATACTATGCATTCAAGTAATTGAAAGCGACCAGCATATGATCCAATATAGAAAATTATGGTCACAAACCAATGAGCGACATACAAATGTTTCATTCGGTCCTAGATACAAAATGGAGCTTCACTCTCAAGCCCTTCAGGGCTCCCCTAGTATTCCAAAACTTCCCACACCATCCGCACTGGCTCATCCGCTCTGTATGCCAGAGGATAGCTGTGTGTGTTGGGGAGGTGAATACTCTTAATGAAGTACCATACCATCCTTTTCATATGAAGCTTCCTTATCCAGAAATCCTGGAACTTCCCTCGCCGGGTGTGATCCTCGGTGTCCGCACACTGCTCCTCACATACTGCATGCTTCTATCCAAATGCCACCTGTCATCATCTAAGGTTCAAGCCTCGTTCTCAGATTTCAGGACCTTATGGTACTGAACTAGGTGTTCCCATAGTTAGGTTTGGGAATGCTATAGTGAGGAGCAGACAGGGTAGGTGGTAGGTCGTCACTAGAGAACCTCAAAGTAATTAGTGTGATGTACCATAGATAGTTAGGAAGTTCAAGCTCTGCTGCTAGTGTGAGTCATCTTGGGTAGAGGGCTCTGTATAAATAGTCTGGTGGGTGTCTGACTGGCATGGGATGCAGTGCAAAGATCAAAGCATGGAAAGATATAATCTCAGAATATAGCTTCTGGGAGCTTCTCCTTTAGAGGAAAGCAAACAAGGAGAGGTGCAGGGCATATAGGACTTACATCCCTTTGGCATAGAATATAGGACTCTGGCAAACTACTAAAGGTATGGGCTGCTCCTCAAGTCAGCTGTCATCTTTGCTAATCGTTTGCAACTAAGGAATGTGTTGTCACAATTGGGATAATGGAAAGGTTGTATATATGTAAATCAGCTTTGTTCTAGTAATAGATTTAAAAGGCTGTCATTGTGTGGCCTCTTCCTTTTCCAAACCTCAAGATGGAACATCTTCTGAAAGCAAAACTTGTGCTAGGTGAGGCTGCTCTTGTAGTCCATTGTTATAAGGCTTGAGGAAGGTATGGATAGGTTACTGGGAGGGGCTTATTAGTTCAGGTTGGCGGCCTCCTGGGGTCCCTCTCTAATGGCACTCAGGGGAAGATCCCATAGCACCTCTGTGAGTCTGAGGGGGTCAACCCAATGGAATATGTTAAAGAGTACAGGTGCTCTCCTAGTACATGACTGTGCACGTAGTGGACATGCTGCCTAGCTCATGGCTAGGCTCTCAAACAATACTATACAACATAGGTATTTCACAAGCCAAGCTACTATTTTTTAGCAACTTAGTATCTGCAATAAAGTACCCAGGGATGCTTCAGGTGATAGACTTCAAGAATATTATTTGCATGGGTGCTCCACTACTGTTTCCCAATGGCTGTTTCATGTTTAGAAATCCAACTAAATGGAGAAAACTATGTGCTGCCCATGAAATGGCCAATGGAATGGCCTAGTTTGTTATTCTCTGAAATGTGCTGAGAAATAAAATTTCTTGGTATTCCTTAGTCAAATGACCAGGGTAATTATGGTATTATACAATAGTGTTCTTTTTAGTTGGTATGGCATTAATATTTTTGGCTATGGGGCTTTGTGATAATTAGTTGCACCCTTGGTCAGGGGTGCTAGGGATAATGACTACTGCAGCCAACACAGACACATTTAGGCAGTAAACCTCCATAGGCAGCAAAACCTTTAATTTCTGTCTTTTTTCTTATTGGAGAAATGTATCTTCACCTCCCATCTCGGTGACCACACTTGGCAGTGATAAAAACATGCATACATTTTATTCAGATGGTGCATACAGTAAAACAGTCATTGTATTTCAAAGCCCTCACACACACACCTTTATCAGGGCTTCATAGATACTGCAAGATGTCTATATTGGACAAGCAAGCCTGGAAGATGAAGGAGAAGTGGGCATATGCAGTGCATTTTCCACCACCAGTGAGCATGCATGGTGACAAATGGGTCACGCATGCTCAGAGGCACGCCCACCCAAGTTCTTGTGACCCTGGATGTTTCGGGCATACTGTATATATAGGGATGAAGAGGCTTAGATGGTTTATGTTGTCCTGTGAAACAGAAGTGCATGCTACTTGTGGAGGAAAACAAGGTGCATATTCTGCAATTGTATAGGATTTTGGGCATCTATTACAGCGATGGGGCATCTTTTACAACCATGTTACTTTATATTACTATTATTAGTTACAACACAGCTGAGTCATTATCTTTGTGGATGATGAGGGTATAGTCACCTGGCAGTCTGCCAGCACACTCTGTTATTACATGAATAGGCATGTTTGAATTTGAGAAACAAACATTATCTTTTTTCATTGGCCCTGCTTACTATGCCCACCCTTTCATGCCACAAAGTGGGAGATGTGTATACAGAATATTCTTTTTATGTGGTTTTGTTTAGGTTACCCCATCCTTTATTGTTGGCCTCACTTTCTTTTTCTATTCTAGGTTACGTTCCCTGATATTTTTCTTCTTCCATCCTTGGACAACACACAGTATCACCCTTTATATATTCATATTTGATGAATATGATTTGTAAGTAACTATATTATCTATATGCATACCATTAAAAACTGTGTGAGGTGTATTGGAAGTAACCTATTTAAATCCCCCAGCACCCTGATATCTCCTGAGGAAGTGGTTCATCGCAAAATGCGCTAGGGCTTTTTCTACACCCTACAGACACAGAACCACTGAATGACTTTCTTCTTAAATTGTATTATAATGTTGTCCATGGCTCTGGCCTGATTCAGGTGAAATATATATACGGGGGTAGGAATTCTTCCGTTATTTGGGGGTGGTCCTTAGAAATTGAAAGTAAACAGCAGAAAAGTGGCAAAGCATGTAAGGAATCCAGGATGTTGTATAAAGAGATGGGCAGCAGACAGGCAGAACTCACAAAATGAGAGATTTTTTTAAGTAAACTGATATTGGATTGTCAAAATTAACTATTGTTTGTGTTGCTTTTACATATTGATGTTATAAATGACAGTGTGTACTGTGACCATAAATATCTTTTATTCAGAGTTCTTTGTAAGCCAGATTTCACACAGCTCATTATATTAGGCATAGGTGGGCTGGTTACAGAAACCTGTGCTGTGCAACTTCCTCTCTCTCTGCTTACTGTATTAACAAATTACAGTCATATTCAAAGAGTTCATTTAGACGTGACACTGTGTATATTGCCCCTCCGAAAAGTAATCATTTGAAATGTGGAACACAGGCGATTTGTTGCCTTCTTACTTGCCTGTGTTAACCATTGAAAGCCTGCAACACCTCACTGCAACATGCTGTTGCATAGCAGTTGCAGATTGATCCCATGCACTTGAGTGTACTTAAGTAAGTTGGTTTCTTGGTGGTTGTGCTGGCCAAACAAGGCAGATGGTATAATTTTCAAAATGTCACAAATACGGCAATGTGTACTAACATGGCTGCTGTGGCTCTGAGGTTGAGGGGCAATTAAATGGTGGCTCAATTGCTTGTATTTACCACTCCTCAACCTGGGAATACATCTCCTGTATTAACAACATTACTGATAAAGTAGAATGGATGAGTGCACAACAGCTACATCTGCAAAAAATCCTTGAGCAGATAGGTTGCACTCGCTTTATGCATCTTAAAGAGTAATTTGTATGTAAACCTGAACACTAAAACCCTTTATGTAAGCTTTAACATGTTGATGTAATTTAAAAAAAATAGATCACAAGAGTGCAGTCCCATTTGTATTCCTGTGACCCATTTTCAGAAAACAGAGGGGTGCAGACTGTTGTCGGCTGACATCACAGAGCCAGTCCAGGCTTGTGAAAGATTGCAACCATATGGTTGGGATCCACCCACATGCCTGGACCGGCACCCAGATCAGCCTCCCACCCTGCCCCTCCACAGCCCAGGGCTTCAGTGGGGGGGGGGGGGGGGGACAACTGACAGTCAACAGCTCTCTGCTCAGGCAGCTCTGAGAACTGAGCGATCAGCAGTGTTTAATTGCTCAGGTCTCAGTGTTAGAGCAGGCGGACAGATGCAGCATTGGACCGATGCTGCATCCACCTAGGTAAATATTAATCTGCAAAAAAACCCAACCCCATACTTCTCTTTTAAGATCCTTGTGTAGGCACATCCTCTTTTAGGGTTTACAGGCTTTCAATTGAGACTACAAGTGGTTATTTCAGCACCCATTTCTGGAACACGTTCCACTGTTGTCACCATAGTGAAACCCACCCTAGTAGATACCATGCACTAAGATGCATTCAGACAGGAAGAGGCTGCAAATAGACTGCAGCAAAGGGTGAAAAAGGGAGAAACCAAATTTTCCTTAGAAAATGCCAACTGTTTTTTTACATGCAGGGCTTTAGAAAATAAAATGTCTTCAGGTTCTATCCATTATCATTTAGACTTTTGACCAGAGTGCATGAGACCTAAAATGTATTTATTCTCCTTCTTAATCTATATCACGCACTTCTCTTTTTTTCTTTAAATGTTTTTTTTTTATCTATTTTATATAAATGCACACATTATTTATATACTTGTTTCTAAAAAAAAACAATGCTTCCTCTGTAGGTCTTATTCTATTTATCTACGCTTCTTTTCTTAATTGATTGACTTTAAATGTCAAACACAAGAATGCCGAATGCCTTCTGTCCAGCACATGCCTTGAAAAATTTTAACAGCATCCTCACAACTGAGTGCAGAACACAAGCTGCTCTACCATCTATTAGAAAATTAGATATTTAAAGCAGATAATTACAGAGCATGTTTACACTCTCTTTTAGCAACTGATTCAACACACAGAAAGCTGCTCAGTGCTTTGACTGCCACCTACTGTTTGCCAAATATCGCTTTCATGCCTCTGCTGTGTGTAATCTTCTAAAGGCAGACCTCTGTGTGATTTTATGTACACTACCCTAATTTTGTAATCATAACTGAACAGTATTAAATAAAAACTCTGCTGGCCACAGGGTGCATCTACAAAGGTCATATCACATAATCTCAATGCAAATTAAACAGCAACCAATTTTATGAAGCAATTTTTTAGGGTCACCTATATTTATAATCATTGTTTACAGTGGGGAAAATGTTTAGCATATGTTGTTTTGTTCATTTAGATCTAAAGCTTTCACTGAAGTAAAACCTGGTGATCCCGCATAAAGATCCTTGTGTAGACATGTCTTGTTTGTGTGATAATGCTCTTGCTCTATCCATGCCCTCTGTTTTTGTCCTATCTTGTCATCCCATCACATGGGCTTCCAATGGAGACTACAATCATTTCAGCACTCATTAGGCAAACATGTTCCCCTGTTGTCACCATAAGGAAACCCACCCTGATAGATAGCACTGAAATGCAAAGGGACTGCAAAGAAACTGCAACAAAACATGAACAAAAGGCAGACCTCCGTGTGATTTTGTGTACAAAACCTCAATTCTATAACTGAGCAGCAGTATTAAATAAGGACTCTGCTAGACATGGTGTGCATCTACAAAGGTCACAGAACATCATATAACATAATCTCAATGCAAATTTAACTGCACCCCATTTTATGAAACAATTTTTTGGGTCCCTTACCTATACCTATAAGCATAATTTGCAGTGGGGGAAAAAGTGCGCCAAATGTAAAACCATACAGTCCCCATAGGGAATCATTAATGGAATTGTTGAAAATGTCTAAAGACAGGACATGTACCATAATGTAAATACACAAATGTTACTGCAACCTGAACTTTCCATTAAAGAATCTGAAAGTGCAGATGTGCAAATGCAAACATTAACGAATATCGCTCCATCAGGTGTAAGTATGGGAAAATCTAGACAGTAAGTTTGCTTTATGTGACAAATTATATTATGGCAAGAATGCAGTGAAAAAGCATTGGATAATCAGCTAATCCATCTATCGAATATCTGTCAAAACAGGTGGCAAAAATGATCTGCCTCTGGCAACTCCTTCTTAGCTGGTTTGAACCAGGAAAAAGATGTACTGCTGTTATACATTAGGACTTGCACCTATTTTACTCTCTCTGTGTTGTATTTTAATCAGCATGATATAATAGAGAAGGTCAGTGCAGTGAGTTTGCTGGTATTGAATTAGGCATGGCTTTCCCATGCAAGGAATAACTTTGGTTTTACAACATTTTATTTAGATATTTCAACTGCTCTTTTTTTTTAAATAGTCATTTTTTTTCCAAACTACTGGAGTTTTATTTCTTAAAGTAAAAAAAAGGAAGTTCAAGCACCATACCACTGCCAAAAGTTCCAGATACAACTCCAATAAAAGTCAGGAGGACAATCCAAAAAGTACCAACATGTTTCATGGGTCTAAGAGTGCCTCCTTTACCAGGGCTAGAAAAAACATAAGGACATCTCCATATATGAATACAATATCCCCTCCTAGGGGTGATATTTAAGACCAAATACCCAATAGCCAATAGTAATGGAAATATAAAAATTAATGTCAGGTAACATTAAATAGATCAATATACCACACAAATGGGAGAATCTATATAATATGAATCTCCCATGCTCTAAATATTAGTAAATCATTGTAGCCAATGCTGCTATTATAAACATAAATATTAAAAACAATTTAGTTGTGCTAGGTGGTAACTAGCCTGGCTAATTGGTAGTGGATCCACTAAGTCTGATGTGTAGTCCCTCTCTTCTGTCACAAGGTGGCACTGATGTTTCTGACATTAGAATGATGGAGCACAGTAGTCTTTGTAGTCACGGTGGAACACTGTCTTCTCTCCCTGATGTGTAGTCTGAATCACCTAGGTGATGGTTAATCGGTCCGATCAATGGTGGATCGTGTTGATTTAACAAAAATTATAAATACAAATATTATCGTCGTAACCGATGTTACTAAATGATTATAAATCTCGTACCCTCTAAGTATAATATATCTAAGAGGGTAAACACACCATATAACTAGATAAATTACAATGGACTGTAATTAAAAATATAAAGGTAATGATAACCGATAACCCATAAACCAGAATTTATAGTGGGGATC
>BLSH010433274.1:368652-402621 GCA_018402905.1 Glandirana rugosa | reverse complement strand
CTTTTGCTGGGAATAAACTGTTTGATGGCCAACCTGCTTGTGAATTTTACAAGTGACTCGTTGATGGAGATATTTTGGTTGGGGGTATATAACTGGGCACATTTTTTAGAGAAATAATTTAGAAGTGGCCAAATTTTAAATCATTTGTCGTAATCTGGGTCATTGCGGGGAGGGCACTGCGTGTTGTCATTATAGTGGAGGAACCGCATAATCATAAGGTATCTTGACCTTGACATAAGGTATGAGTAGATTGGCATGTGGTGGAGGGGGTTGGTGGACCAGTAGAAGTATAATTTGTTTTTTTCTTGTGAGTCTTATATTAAACGTTAGGCCTAGAAAAATTTTAAATTCTTCCATGTTAAGTTCTCTCCACTCAAAGGGACAGGCGTTACTAGAACCAGGGTTGTTTGCTATGAACTGTTGTGCATAGAGGTTGAAAAATTGTGAAAATTAAAAGAAAAAATCAAGAAGGGCAAAATTATAGGTGTCATCTGGACACCTGTCTGGGCAGTGAAAGGGGGGGTGTGCTTCTCCGGAATTAGAGGGAAACCACAGGGGTTCTGAATTGGATAGGGAAGGCTGGCATTGGTTCTCACCCTTTGGGGCTGAGATGACACCCCACTAATGCTTGGCCTTTGTTGCAGTGGTACTTAATTTCTCGTTGATGGCACTGCAGTAGAGGTGGATGGCACTGCACTAGAGGTGGATGGCACTGAGCTACTTATAGTAGCCTGTTGCTCCTCACCAGAATGCCTTTGTTTCATGGGCACCAGTTCTTCCTCCGATTCTGTACCCGTCCCACTGCTTACAACGGGCTCCTAATCAGAATCAGAATCGGACACATACTTAGCGAGCTCCCCTCTGCTCTCGTCGCTCAGGCTCAGAATCTGGTATGTCTCCTCAGTGGAAAAATACTTTTTTGCCATACTGGTGACTGTGGATGTGTTGCGATGTGGATAGATATGGATGCACTGATGGGTGCTGATAAAGGTGCACTGATGAGGGTGCACTGATGAGGTTGCACTGATGTGCACTAATGCACTGCAACTGCACTGATTAGCTGGCAGTGATGAGGTGACACTGACGGGAGCTGATGAGGATCCAATGATAGGGTGTCACTAATGAGCACTCACTTATGGGCACTGATGTGCACTGTTTGGCACTGTAGTGGCACTGATGAGCACTGTAATGGGACTGATGGGCACTGTAAAGCACTGTAGTGAGGCAGATAAACACTGATGGCACTATAGGGGCACTGATGAGCACTGATTGGCACTGTAGTGGCACTGATGGCGCTGTAGGGCACAGATGAGCACTGTAGTGGCACTAATGTAGCACTGTAGCGGCACTGTAGAGCACTGTAGTGATGCAGATGAGCACTGTAGTGGTGCAGATGAGCACTGATGGAACTGTAGTAGCACTGATGGGCACTGTAGTGGCACTGGTGGGCACTTTAGTGGCAATGAAGGCACCGTAGGGCATAGATGAGCACTGTAGTTGCACTAATGTAGCACTGATGAGCACTGTAGTGGCTCTGATGGGCATTTAATGGCAAAGAAGGCACAGGTGGCATTAATGATCACTGATGGGGCACTGGTGTGGCACTGATGTGGCAGAGGTGTGGCACTGATGATCACTGTAGTGACACTGATGGCACAGATGACCACTGTAGTGGTACTGATGGGCACAGGTGGCTCTGATGAGCACAGGGGGCACTTATGGGCACAGGTGACACTGTAGTGGCACTGATAGGCACTCTGGTGGCACAGATGTGGCACTGATGGCACAGATGAGCACTGTAGTTCCACTAATGTAGCTGATGAGCACTGTAGTGGCACAGATGATCACTGATGTGGCAGTGGTGTGGCACTGCTGGGCACTGTAGTGGCACTGATGGCACATGTGGCATTGTAATGGCACTCTGATGGCACTGATGGCACAGACGAGCACTGTAGTTGCACTAATGTAGCACTGATGGGTACTGTAGTGGCAAAGGTGGCACTGATGTGGCACAGGTGTGGCACTGATGGGCACTGTAATGGCACTGATGGGTGCAGGTGGCACTGATGAGCACAGGTGGCACTGCAATGGCACTGTAGGGCACTGATGTGGCAATTTAGTGGCACTGATGGCACTGTATTGCACTGATGTGGCATTGTAGTGGCACTGAGGTGGCACTGTGGTAGCACAGATGGCACAGGTGGCATAGATGTGCCACAGATGTGGCACTGGTGGCACAGATGTTGCACTGATGGTACAGTAGAGCACTGCTGGGCACAGTAAAAATCCAATCAAACTCACAGTTTACACTGCCGGGCACTCAATCTCTCTCCTCTCCACACAAGCTGGATTGGTGTGAGGAGAGAGCTGACACTTTGGATGACCCCAGCGTGTTTACACTGTGATGGACGTGATTATGACTGGATGAAGCGATCACATGGTAAAGGGCCGCTGCCTTTGGCCCACGACCCGTGATCCACCGGGTTCACGGGTCTCCCGTGTGCGAGCCCCAAGGGGCGCATGGGAGCATGATTCT
Source organism: Glandirana rugosa (assembly GCA_018402905.1). Classification (NCBI taxonomy): domain Eukaryota; kingdom Metazoa; phylum Chordata; class Amphibia; order Anura; family Ranidae; genus Glandirana; species Glandirana rugosa. The sequence continues at coordinate 400,085 of BLSH010433274.1, read as the reverse complement.
GGGAGGACGTTATAGTATGCCCTCCCAGAATAATGAGTCCACCTTCCTGCTGTTTTTTGTCAATGCATCGTCGGCAAGTGGTTAAGAGAGGTATGGACTGCGGAGAGAGAGATATAATTTTGCCCCTGTACATATCATTAGTAAGACCTCGTCTGGAATATGCAGCTCAGTTTTGGGCACCAGTTCTCAAAAAAGATATTAAATAACTGGAGAAAATGCAGATAAGGGCAACCAAACTGATAAGAGGCATGGAGGAGCTCAGCTATGAGGAAAGATTTGAAGAACTGAATTTATTTTCTCTTGAGAAGAGGAGATTAAGGGGGGATATGATCAACATGTACAAATACATAAGTATTCCATATAGTGAACTTGGTGAACAGAGGACAAAGGGGCACTCTTTACATCTATAAGAAGAGAGATTTAATCTTCAATTATGGAAAGGTTTCTTCACAGTAAGAGCTGTGAAAATGTGAACTAGACTTCCTCAAGAGCTGGTACTGGCCAGCTCAGTAAATTGCTTTAAAAAAGGCCTGGATTCTTTCCTAAATGTACATAATATAACTGGGTATTGACATTTATAGGTAAGGTTGATCCAAGGAATATCCAATTGCCTCTTGGGAGATCAGGAATGATTTTTTTCCCCTGATGGAACAAATTGGTTCATTCTTTGCTGGTGTTTTTTGCCTTCCTCTGGATCAACTGTGGTATAGGATTTATAAATATAGGATTTTTCCCCTTGTATTGGTTAAACTAGATGGACTTGTGTCTTTTTTCAACCAAACAACAAAGATTATGGATATGTATGTGGGACTTTAAAAGCACCATACAAAAAGTATAGGTTTTGTAAAAAAATAAAGATTTTATTTAAATTGTTAAAAACAATAGAAGATAAACCCCACTAAAGTTATTTAGCTGGTAGGTAGTACCACCCCTCAATACCAAGTAGAGATCCTCCAAAATACTGTGAATTGTTGTATAACAGTAGCTCTACAGGCTTAAATATAAGTACAATATTACCTTAGTGGCTGTTGAGGGGGGATAGAGTTCCTCCAGTTAAATGGTGGCATATTGGTTCAACATGTTTTGCATTGTTTATAAAGGTGTTGTTTATAAACTCTTCTTTGGGAACATAGAGGGTTAACTTATATTTTCTACCCAGAAGGGGGCAAAAAAATATATAATTAGAACAACAATCAATGTTACAATCCATAAGAGCATTACATGGACAAATTAATATAGAATCTATGCATCAACATAGTTTACCTATCAGTAGATCATATACGCTCACTTGCACAGGCATGGATCAGGCAAAGAAGGGAGTCAAGCAACCACTACACACCCAGGCCCGGTGCATAAGCAGATATGGGGACACACCTAGACGTATCATAAAATTAAATAAGAAGTTACAACCAGACGTCTTCAATATGTTATATATATAGGTATGCATAGTAGGCTTACTTACACAAGGAGAGATAACTGAACTTGCCTGTATGTGGATCAATAGACTGATGGTATTGAAAGCAGGCTGGTGATTGAGATGGCAGGTTTGTAGGTCTGTTCTGAATAAGAGGCTGATATTCAATTCAGCCACAGCTGTGCTAATGAGCAACTTAAAGGTGCTAAGAATATGTACTGTATATAGGTTCCTTCCTTGGGGAGTACTCTGGTAAATATAAAAAAAGGGGGAGGGTAAGTATACAGGGTGCAAAGACCCCATTAAATAAAAAAGTATCACAATAATCTTTAAGCTTCCCAAAGAAACATAGAAAAGGTTAACTGATGGTTTAAATGAACCTGAAGCCTCGTACACGCGCGCCGATTGTTGGATAACCGAACGTCCAACTTTTGTCCAAATTGGCTGTTGGCGGTCTTGTCTAGCGTACTGACATGACTCAAGTAATCTGCCAACAAAGCCGAACGTAGTGACGTGTTACGAGCATATAGAAAGTTCAGGTGAATGTGATTTGTGAATTACGAACACAGGTTACACGACCGAACACTTCCTGGATTCCGAGAATGCGTGTTTGCACTTCCAACTTTTTGTTGGCCAACTTCTGTACACACGAGCCAACAATCGGCCAACGCCTTGTGGGCCAACACAAGTTTTCTAGTCTCGTTGTCCAACTTCTGTTGGACAATTGGAAATTATCAGCCAACAGGCTGTTGGATGACCGTTGTTGGCAAACAATCAGACCGTGTGTATGGGCCTTTAATGGTTTGACTCCTAATAGAGCCATTGGTCCCTGCAGTGTAAGGCGCTTGTTTTGTTGTATTGGTCAGCGGGCTTCAGCAGAGCTCAAACAATAGCAAATGCCATTTTAAATGTGACTGGCGTGCTCAAACCTGCCGTCTCACTCACCAGCCGGCTTTCAATACCATCAGTCTATTGATCCACATATAGACAAGCTGAGTTATCTCTTCTTGTGTAAGTAAGCCTACTATGTATACCTATATACATATAATATTGAAGACGTATGGTTGTAACTTGGTATTTAATGTTATGGTACATCTAGGTGTGCCCCCATATCTGCTTATGCACTGGGCCTGGGTGTGTAGTGGTTGCTTGACTCCCTTCTTAGGAACCCTATCCCCCCTCAACATCCACTACTGTAATATTGTACTTATGTTTAAGCCTGTAGAGCTACTGTTATACAACAATTCACAGTATTTTGGAGGCTCCCAACTTGGTAATGAGAGGTGGTACTACCTACCAGCTAAATTGCATTAGTGGGTTTATCTTCTATTGTTTTTAAATATGCTTTTAACAATATTTAAATACAATCTTTATTTTTTACAAAGCCTATCCATTTTATATGGTGCCTGTAAAGTCCCACATACATATCCATAATCTTTTTTGTTTGTCCTACCTAATAGGGATGAGGCACAAGTTATAATAGAGTGTCCATGGTAGCCACTCCGTGCTGACATAATTTGTTTAACCAATTCTTTTTTCAACCAGACTAACTAATTTAATATAAAACAATTGGAGGTTATTTGTGACTTTGCTTGCCCACACTCCAGGTCACTAATTATTATTATTATTATTATTACAGGTACTTACTGTATATAGCACTGTCAAACACACACATATGCATATTGTACATTGACATCAGTCCCTGCCCTCAAGGAGCTTACAATCTAAGCTCCCTAACTCACATTTATACATACAGTACATATACAGTACTAATGAGCTGCATTATTTTTTAACATCCTCAGCCATACACCACAATTGGATACTATTGTTTAATTCAGAGTTTTTACTATTATCTTATGCATATTGTGACACAGTTGGGCGGGACTACTGTTATTACATTATTACTTGCACCTCATTACCATTGCCATTCAGGAATGAGATTCAGGTTTGCTACTATTGTGGGTTCAAGGTGAATACTATGAGTTTAAGATTTGCAATCCTGGTGAATTTTTGTACAGATGCACTCTACAGAATTGTTTTTAAACCATAATGCATTGCATTGCTTTTGAACTTTGGCCAACAGGTTAGAAAGGCCAATAAAGGGGCTTTTTCGATAAGCCAGTCCCCTCAATTTAAAAAGGGTGAATAGAGCAGCCATAATGTCAGTGTATTGGAAGTTTTCCTAGAAAAACTATAGGGAAAGCTGCCAAACTGCTTAGGGAGCTATTAGGATCAGTTAGGTGACTGTACTTTAATTTGGATTGTTAGTTCTTTTAATGCTCAACCCCTTTGCCTTTTATTTTTTATTATTATGGGCATTTTGTCTTTTGTTTTATTTTGTGGTTGATAGCTGCTGTCCCATTAACTGTAAACTTTTTTTTTTCTTTTTACTGCAAGGCCTCCTTCAAAAAATTGACAATTGTTTTAGGGGATAATATTTTAAATGTTTAATTTTTTTATTTCTATGTTATGTGTTATGTTGATGGAGCCTTTTCAAGTTTGGGATGCTTAATGTAGAGCATTCACTGGTTACTGTCCATCTGTTCCTTGGGCTGCCTTTTTTTCACAGCGTTCTGCTGCAGCATTTGAAAGAAACAAAAGCCAACTGCAAGAACAGTGAACACCTAAACCACCTCTCATTATATCACTTACATGACTCACCACCTATCCCCATAAATAAAATTTAAGTTAGTCATACATCGGTTAGACCTATTATCCCTGAATAAATCTGTCCTGCTGCTGATCTTTTTTTTCCTGCTCTGTCCTCTGCAGTATCCTAATTCTTGTAGTTAAACCCTAGCCTGTGCTCTTTTTTTCTAGCTAATTTAGGCCTAGTCTTTCTATGTTAAATTAAACTGCTGCTGGCCATCTTTACACTGCAGTTTCATCTATGGTCTTTTAATTCTCTTGATGCAAAAGCATGTGTATTTGCTAAAGCTACCTGAAAAAACGTTGTTTCAAACCACGATATGATGCTGCTGTATGTAAGGAAAGCTAATTGAAAAAGAAACAAATCAATTCCACAGCCTAATATGCACTGCCAGTGTATGATGTAACCAAAAGTGTCTGTGAAATTGTACTGCTTCTTAACACCATGTACACTTTTAAGGCATCCCCCTTTCCTGTTGTTTAAAGTGTTACTAAACCCCCGACCCTCTCTACCAATGCACCCCAAACTGAGCATATGCAGAGAGCCTCCTAGGGCTCTGTTCTATCAGCAGATGGATTGGGGACAGTAAGAGAAGGAGAGGATCAGAGAAGACAGGATCAAACAGCCTTTTTACACAATGGGGAGGATTAACCCCTTAAGTTCCAGAGTGAGTATAACAAGCATGCTTTGCTGCATATACAGACTTGATTTTACTGTGGGGGTTCTGTAACACTGGAATGTGTGAATTTTCAACATTGCCCTTATAGACTTTCTCCCCGCTGTTCAGTAGTTTTTTTTTTTGCATTGCTATATGTCTCCCATGACAGTGTTAAGTTTCTTATGCCTTTTCTTTTTACAGTAGTTAGCCTGTTACCCTTAAAAATGGTCAGAATTTAACCACTTTATCATCAAACAGTAACTGACAGCCACAGTTGCTATCACCATTAGATAGAGACAGGAATTTAGGTAAAGAGACATTTTCTTTTTTTTTGCAAAGTGACTGTCAGGAACATTGAGTGCATGGCTGTCCCTGAAGATTTGCATAATACAGCCCGTGGCCCAATACACAGGGATATGGCAATCATTAGTGTGTACACACAGTACATGCACATACTTATGCTAATACATATGTCCACGCTAATACTTATTGATGTAAATTAGGCATGTGGGATTCCTTAAATTCCGAATTCGTTTCTTTTAACAAATTTTTCGAAATTCAGCAATTGGGACGAATCCGAATTTCCGCATTTCGGATTTCCGAACTTCTGAATTCTTCCGAATTTTCATTTTTTCGAATTCAAAAATTCTGTAATCCGAAAACCGGCAAATCCGAAAATCCGAATACTGCAAATTCGGAAATTCGGTAATCGAAAAAGCCGAAATTCGAAAATTCGGAAATTCAAAAATTTGAAAATAAGAAAGAACATTTTAAATAATTACTAACTAATAAATAACTATTCAATTATAGGTATTGGAATTTCCTTGACAATATGGCTGTTAGTGATAAAGTTTGAAAGGAAATTCCAATACCTATAATTTAATAGTTATTTATTAGTTAGTTATTATTTCAAATGTTCTTTCTTGTTTCCGAATTTCTAAATATCAGCTTCAGCTAAGTATTGTATAAGAGCACATTCGCTCTGTAAATACATCAACTTAGTAAATTCACAGGTATAGATCAAGTAAAGAAGAAGCCACACACTGTTTATATTTAAACTTTTTACTACAAGCTGATTCCGAGGTGCTTTTTAAGGTGTAAAAGTCATATTCAAAAGAGACCTCAACCACCAAAATATTTTAGGCCCCAAACGACAAAGTGTGTAAACATGTGCTCTATCCCATCAGGGGTTTTCAAGTGTTGTGTTTCTGGGGTGCAACCCTCCTTCCTCCAAACTAGAGTTTTTTTGAGAAAGGGGTGTTGCATCAGCGAAACAAGTGAGTTGATACCATCAGGGGTTCTGAGCTGATGCGTTTTGGGGGGTGCCCCCTTTATCGAAACTCAAGTAGCTTTGATAAAGTGGGCACCCCTGAAACGCATCAGCTCAGAACCCTAGTTGGTATCAACTCTCGCATTTCGCTGATGCAACACCCCTTTCTCCAAGAAACTCTAGTTTGAAAGGAAGGGGGGTTGCACCCCAGAAACATGACACTTGGTACCCACTGATGGGATAGAGCACATGTTTACACACTTTCTCATTAGGCCAGTGTTTAGCAACTCCACTCCTCAAGGTCCAAAAACAGGACTTATTTTCCAGATTTAACCCAGAAAATGTGAGTTATTTAAATGCCTTATGTGTAATCTTTAAAAATGTCTTTGTTAATGCCCCTTGAGGAGTGGCGATGCGAAACACTTCACATGTAAAACATTGTAAAAACTTTACCCTAAACAAACAGGGAAAAACTACATAAAAGTGTCCAAAAAACCCAGCCTAAGTCCAAGAGGAACTTAAAACTTCCCCAGCATGTCCCCAACATCTGTCAGTCTTCTTTGTAAATGGGTATCTGCCTTTTTCATGTCCTCAAGCTCCTTGCAGCACTGGATTATTTCTTGCCTTAATCGGCCCACAGTGCATTGAGGCACCTCATGACCTGGTAAGAAGAGCAAAATGTATTAGGGCAATGATGGTCAGGTGGCTGAGGGCTAACCTAGTGATTTTGGGCCAAGTTAATCTTAAACATCATTAAATACTTACCTACCCAGTGGATTGTTGGGTGCGACCTGCTTGCCCTTCAGACACCTATACTACTTTAAATGTAAACACTGACCCTACTACCTAGCGACACAGACAGCTACTAACACCTCTTCCTAAGCAATGCTAATGTAAAAGTACTACCTACTGTACTAATGTGGGGACTAGGTGTTTACTTAAGACAATGTAACACTTGACATGTCAATACATAAGAAGCAATATTATAACAATACTTACAAGGACAAACTACAGGCTAAGCACCAGCTTCTTCATTTTGGGGATCAGGGCATGTTGGGTGAGCTCTTCACATTCAATTCCCTCTAAAAAGAAAAACACAACATTCATTAAGCAAAGTCACATCTGGTTCAACACATACATTCTATTTGACCAACCTTGGACTTGGGCCGGGATTACCAGTTCTGGCTGACTTGTCGCCTGGGCTTCTGGTGACTCTGGAGGATTTTCTGCCAAAAAAACATACAAAAGGGAAGATGAGGCCATTTTCCAGGTGGCAAAGACTTGACAAGTGCCAACATAGTTAAACTCCTACAGCTGCCCCCCCTCACTACTATGGGATGCGGGATGTCTGATGTCAAACATAGGCATTTGTGTGACTACGAGCATGGGGGGCTCTCCTCTCCCCACGTCTGCACTGGCAAGGCTGTATTAATGGGCACTGATCAATCATGCAGCAGCCAGCATACTTATCCTTTAATTTAGGCCTGAAGCAGCACCCCTGTCTGTGGCTTAATTATCTTTAGAAATATTTTGCACGTTCTGGGCGAAAAGGTGGGCTGGATTCTGCCGCAGCAGACGTGCCAGTGGTGGGGGACTCCCTTCGTCCCTTGCGGGGGTTTTCACCTTTTTTTTTTCTGTTTCCCCATTTAAAGATAAAAAAGAATATAAGTGCAAAAGCTAAAGGAATGTCTCTAAACATTAACAAATTCTATTCTCCATATATGCTTTAGAGTTACCTTCAAATTTGGAATACCAAGGCATACAAACATTTTCAAACCTCAGTTACTTGAGGTAATTGTAGCCATATTAGTGCAATTGTGAAGGGGAGATACCCCGAAAGCTTGTCCTGAAAAAACTTTATGTTAGTGCAAATAAAAAAAGTATCACGGACAGTACTCAATTTTCTCAAACCTCAATTAGAATTCTCTCTAGCTACTTTTACCAAGAACAGACCCAGACACCTAATTTACACATATACATATTGCTTCCATACAACTATTGCTTACATTTTTAAAGGACTCTATGGATCTTTGCCAGCTGATCTAGCTCATGATGTTTGAGATCTGACCACTGTTTTCGGAGTTGGTCTTTGGAGCGCTGGACACCATATTTTCGGTACAGGCGACTGATGACCTGCTCTAAAATAAAATCTTTCCGGCTGCTAGGCCTTTCATAGATCTCCTTCTTGCAGTCATAATTCTGCCATTCCATCATGCCCACCATGTCGACCATCTCAGCCATGGTCATGGGGGTGGCTTTGACCTTTCTATGTGATCCAGCACCGCTGGCCTGGCTGCTGCTTCTAGAAGCCGCCATCTTTCCTCTGATCGTTCCCCGATCGTTCAGTGGAGTCAGTATCATGGAGGATAGGAGGGCCATTCACGCCCCAGCATCACGGTGGAGAGCGGAGTTGCACGCATGCGCAGTGTATAAAGCCCAAACGCACATTCAATAGAACAACCGTAGGTAGGAGCGTTGCGTGAAGGACACTCGTTTGGAAAAACGCTAATTATTTGTGATAACGAAGGTTCGACTTGAACTTCTGGCATAGGTGGGTAGTGGCCTATACTGCTTGGATTGAGGCCTAGATGGGGATTAATGGGCTATACTGCTTGGATTGAGGCCTAGATGGGGATTAATTGGCTATACTGCTTGGATTGAGGCCTAGGTGGGGATTAATGGGCTATACTGCTTGGATTGCCTAGATTGGGTCCAGCTTAGGGGTATGCTGGACAAAGTTGCTTAATGCTATGTCTTGTGTCTTGCAGGCATAATGACTGATCAGTTTTTCTCCCATGAGTTCCTACCACAATTTATAGACCTGTACCCTCAACTCCCATGTCTATGGAACATCAAGACCAAGGAGTATTTCAACCGGGTCTGAAGGCGGGCAGCATTATAGCAACTGGCAGAGCTGTGCAAGCAGAATAAGCAAATGTGAAGTACGTCAGAGACAAAATTGCCAACATGCCAACAGGAGGACCACATATGGGAGGGAGGTGAAAAAAATTCAACAATCCCAGAAGTCAGGAGCTGCAGCATCTGAAGTATATGTGCCTAAGCTGTGGTACTTTGAGAGCCTGCAGTTTGTCAGGCCATCTCTCTCCACCCTGCCCTCTACCTCTGCTGAGGACACAGCTCCTGGACCTGAGGATGAAGATGTGGAGGAGGCCATCTTGACCCAGGTATAGTGTTGTTGAACATATTGTAAAGATAAAATACAATGATAATAACTAAACATCATTGGCCATATATTTAAGCCTTAACAAATTTGGTTCAATATCCAAACACAGTTGTGTCCTAAACTCATTTGAAGGATAAATCCAAATGCTGGTGCCAGAATGCTAGTGTTTTGTAGTTCTAATTATTCAATTAGCAACAGTCAGGAAATGTAAATGTGTTTTGATTGATGACCCACACAAACAAAGGTTTTCTAATAATGTCACTTTTTTATACACAGGGAAGTGTCACAGAGATGGTGACTGAGGAGGAGGCAGCTGGCTCTTCCCTAGTTTGTGAGTCTCAAATCCCTCGCCTACATGTTGGTGTTAAAAGGAAGCGAAAAAGACATAATGTGGATGAGGGTGCTTCCTTATTCTTCCGGCAGGCCTCAGCCATCCTCCAGAGGGATCTAGACGAGGAGGAGTCATTTGCCACCTATGCAGCTGCTAAACTAAAAAAGATGACTCCCTACCAGTGGAGCAGGTTTGAGGAGCTAATGGCACAAGTGGGCAGAGGGGGCTCACTACGGACTACACAGAGCTCCATGAGAATGTGCCTCCACCTCCCCCACCTACACCATATCAACACCCATCCCAACCACCACACCAGCTTGCTGGCCAGTGGCAATTTGTTCCCCATGGCCCCCACCAACAGCCATGGTCTGGGTATTATGGCCAATACTCCCATTGATGTATTTATTTATTTTTCTGTATTTTTGCTTGTATTCTTTTATTTTGTTTTTTCTTTAACACATTTTAATAATACCAAGCACTTTTTTCTGTTATATTTTATTTGCAGAAAAATTGCATTTCTAATTTAATTTATCTTCTTTATGCTTGAAAATAAAGAAGAATGAGAATAAGAATACTTGCCTATGTTATTTGATTCAAATGACAGGTTTGAAGTAGGCAGTTATGTTAAAAAGAAAAGTTAGAATAATTACCAAGGGACCAAAAATACTTACATTTTGGATTTACATTTCAGAGCTACTGATATTGGGGAAATGTTAAATACAATAAAATAGAATCAAAATAATGCAAATTATATTTATATCACTACAGAACAACTGTCTTTGATTACATTTGTAAAATGAGTACCACTAGCAATGCATCTTCATTATTATCCCATTGAAAAAGCTGCTAATGTGCACTGCATTTTGCTATTTGAATTCAATTGCCCCTAGACGAATATGAATTGTGAAATTCGAACGTAGGTTTACATGAACGGATACTTCCGGCTGTTCCTGACTTCAGAGCATGCATGTTTTGCACGTACAACTTGTTGGACCAACTTCTACACACGGTACAACAGTCGTACGACCGCTTGTTGTACAACCAAAATTTCTAGTCTGCTCATCTTCTGTTGTATGACCATCGCACATCGGCTGTTCTAATCGCGTGTACTAATGGTCGGATGATCGTACAACAAGCTGTTGTACAACCGTTTTCATACGACCATCACACCGTGTGTATGAAGCTATATTTTCAAGGAAATTCCAATACCTATAATTTAATAGTTATTTATTAGTTAATCATTGTTTCAAATGTTCTTTCTTATTTTTACATTTCCAAATTTCTGATTTTTCTGATTTTTTACTTCCGAATTTCCGAATATCGAATTTCAGCATTTTTGAATTGCCGCATTTCCAAATTTCGCATCCCAAAATTTGGAATGTCCGAATTTCCAAATTCTGAATTTTTCAAAATTCCCGAATTTCCGAAAAAATAAAAAAATAATGGAAAGAAAATGAACAAATTTTTTGGCCGTGCTCAAGCCTAGTGTGAATCAGCACGCTTTGACTTTGGGGCAAAACACCCTATTTAAAGCACAGCATGTTGAGGAGAAGTTGTTGTAAGTTCCTGTGACATGATCTGCATTCTAATATTCAGTGTTTGACTCCACTTGTCTCCTGACTCCTGAATTCCTGTTGCTGACCTTGGCTCATATCCTGACTATATTAAATATACAAAGAAAACCGTGTGGGCTGCTATGATTCCCTAATCAACAGCCAGCACTATTCACAACCCTCTGTGTGAAATGACTACAAAACAACAAATAATAGTGCAGCGCTTCATACCCTCCACTTAACTAATCATCCAGAAAAAGTGCAAATGCATACATATGTGAAAACTATACAATGACAGTAACCAATGAGATAAACTCTAATAAAGGTGCCTATAGTGCTAGAAAATTCATCCAATATATAATTGATCCATCAAGTATATGCAAATAAAAAGTAAAAAATATAAAGATAGACATAAAAATTATATTCATATACAGTTCACAAAGTTCATATATATTCCATGTGCTTGCAGAAAATATCCACAGTGCTAAATAACTGCTTCTAAAGTGACGACTGTTTTAAATTCCTCACTCCACCACCATCACTCCATGCTGTGATGTACCGCCACCAGATGTGCCCTCACCTTATAGGTGTAAGGTAAACACCTTTTGTATGATATTCTATCAGATCCAGCTAACCGATAAACTTCATGCCTCAGACCTTCCTCATATAGAACTCTCCCACACTTCCGCTTTGCAGCTGATCGCTTCCTTACTCTCCACAGATGGCATACATAGCAGTAATAGAACCAAACATAGTGCTTACCAGTTTTAAGACACTTTTATTATAAATTCATGTGCCAAATATACACTCACATGCAATAAAATCAAAACACGCCTGTAAAAACCATGTGCTTCGGTATATCACCTATCTGCAAAGCAGATCTCCCTGTAGAAGTTACGAGGCGTGACGAAACCGGTAGGTAGAGTTAGGCACGGTTGATGAACGCAACAGGATACACTGATTACACAGCGTGACAGAGGGGAACTGTGTGTACAAGTGTAACGCTGGTCTTCAGGGAGCTGCAGACTCTGGAATAGGTGATATACCGAAGCACATGGTTTTTACAGGCGTGTTTTGATTTTATTGCATGTGAGTGTATATTTGGCTCATGATTTTATAATAAAAGTGTCTTAAAACTGGTAAGCACTATGTTCGGTTCTATTACTTCTATGTATGCCATCTGTGGAGAGTAAGGAAGTGATCAGCTGCAAAGCGGAAGTGTGGGAGCGTTCTATATGAGGAAGGTCTGAAGCATGAAGTTTATCGGTTAGCTGGATCTGAGAGAATATCATACAAAAGGTGTTTACCTTACACCTATAAGGTGAGGGGACATATGGTGGCGGTACATCACAGCATGGAGTGATGGTGGTGGAGTGAGGAATTTAAAACAGAGGCGTCACTTTAGAAGCAGTTATTTAGCACTGTGGACATTTTCTGCAAGCACATGGAATATATATGAACTTTGTGAACTGTATATGAATTAAATTTTTATGTCTATCTTTATATTTTTTATATTTTTTACTTTTTATTTGTATATACTTGATGGATCAATTATATATTGGATGAATTTTCTAGCACTATAGGCACCTTTATTAGAGTTTATCTCATTGGTTTCTGTCATTGTATAGTTTGCACATATGTATGCATTTGCACTTTTTCTGGACGATTAGTTAAATGGAGGGTAGGAAGCGCTGCACTATTATTTGTTGTTTTGTAGTCATATCCCGACTATGCCTTTTGCCAGCTGTTTTTATAACTCAGCTGCCTGTCCGTTATCGACCCTAGCTTGGGCTTCAACCTTGCTCCTGCTTCTATCTTGGTACCTCCACTGCCTGGTGTTTCTGACTTGGCTTGTCCTATCTACAGCTCTTCTCCTTGCACCTGCAAGTTCCTGTGCCTGCCCTGCCTGTGTACCAGCTTTCTGTGCACATCTGGTACACACATCTCCAGCAGCACAGCACCGCCCAGACTGTCTTCTGATCTGTTGCTGCATCTGGACCTGTTGCAGGCACTTGTGCCAATCTTTGTCTCGCAGCACCCTATCTCCAATTCCAGAGGTTACTTAGCAGCAGATATAAGGGAAGCCCTCTTGCCAGCTCAGCCTGAACCAGGACATGGTAGTGACCAATAAATACTCTCACACACTAAAGACATGAGTTACCAGCTGTAAATCAAATATAAATATAAAGACATATTGCCCAGAAATACTTTTATTTTGCTTTCTTTTAGAATTTTTAGTTAGTAAAAAAAAAAAAAAAAAACACACTTTGAGTGCAAAAACAATATGCAGCAGATACTGTAGATTGGGATAGTGGTTAATGGAGCAGATTCATGTACCTACTTTTTCCAGCATTTGGCAGTTTCTCTGCACAGATATAAAGTTTACAGGCAGTAAGTGGAGAGGATGAATGTTATTGCATATAAATGAGGATTTTAGACTACAATCCATATTTGCACTCACTTCTCTTACACCTCCTAAAAGTAGTCTTTTTGGGATTTATTTATAAAGCAGAGAATGTGACTTACACACGCATTCGCTAGTAGAAAATCAATTTCTCCCATTTAAAACACATGCACCTGGATAGCTCTCCACCAGAGAATGCTTGTGAAAAATCACATTCTCTGATTTATAAATAGACCCCTTTATGTTAGATTGACAGTGCTGTGCTTATGGAGTAGAGGTTGGCTAACATACAATGCTGCCTTGCCCTCTCAGAGTCTGTAGTGCAGGATATTGCAAATAAATATAGACTGAGATACTGCTAGTACTAGCTAGTCAAATAGACTTGTTCTGTTGGTGGAAGACAGGTGGTGTAATGTTCCCCGCCTGTATTCAGGGATGATTGTACCACATTGACAACAATTGCCTATTATTACACCTCCTGCAAACCATTTATCCTCTCTGTCCAAAATTCTCACCACACTGTTCTTAAAAGAATGCCCCTTTCACTTAAGGTGTAGGAAGACTGTTGACTCTACCTGTAGAATCTGCTCTCCCGTGTTGGGCAATTCATTTGTGAAGAGGTTGTTTTGTCTCTCCAGTGTAAAGCTCTTTGGATTCCTCACCACACTGTATTACTTTATTTGCTTTGTTTGGTGTTGGGTGTTTAGGATGTACATGTTCTGTCTCAGTGTATTGCTGGACCTGAAGGACATAGGGATGTAATGTTTGTTAAAGAGTTTTTCCGGCACTTCAGCTACATATAGCATGATTATCCAATCATTTTTGTTCCACATATATTGCCATCTCAGCATCTGTACGCTAGCGATTTGACAACAATTCACACCTTCTGTCATATGATTCAAAGAACTAACACCTACAGTATGCTGGCTTCTGAAACCAACTATGGAATTTTGTATGTAGACCAGGGTCGTTACACAACTTTCACACCTCCCATCCTGTTCTTGGATAATCAACATCTTCACATTCGATGGTGATTGGATTAAGGTGTTTTAAGGTGTAGATATAAATGCTGTGGTATCTTCCTTACACTCAATTAAACTGAAAAAGTGGCTCGGATAAGCTATAAATTGTCATCAACATGGCAGAGCAAATCCTGGCAAATGTGACTAACTACTACTAGATATGTAGTGATTTGGATAAATAAAACCTTAACAGACAGACTGAGGCACTCTTTAATATAATTTTTTTTTAAATAAATAACTAAATTATATATAGGTCCAGGGGCGCAACTACAGGGGTTGCCATTGCAACCGGGCCCCATGTGCCTGCCTTGTACACCTGGATAGGAGGGATGGCAGGGCGGCATTTAGAGGAACCAATCTCCTCCATTTTCCTCCTAATGGAGGAGATTGGTTCCTCTATATGTTGCCCCCGCTACCCCTCCTATCCAGTTTACTTGTCTTCTGCTGTTCCCAGGATCCCTGTGTGCTTCCCTGCCCCCCCCCCCCACAGAGCTGCGGTTTCCCCCCCCCCCTCCTCTCTCCTGCCAGTTGCTGTAGAAGATGTGTCATGATGGAGAGTTGGGAACGGGTTGGTAAATTTGTCATTCCCCGGCTCCTTCCTTTTCTGAATGGACAGAGTCAGTGATTGGTACCAATTGGTTCACTCATATCTGAAGCATAGTAATTTTTTTTTATTATACTTCCATTTCTGAATGAATGGGAGGCTTGGTAAATAACTATTCGTTTATTCGGTGGGACCATAATAAACTGACCCGCGACGGGAGTAAAGGGCCCCAGGTTCAATGGGAAGAGGGAAGGGCCTTAGCCAGGGGTTGGGTTGGCCCTTCATAATTTCTTGCACCGGGGCCCTAAAGGTTCTAGTTACGCCTCTGTATGGGTCTTTTATATTTGCCAGCAGTTCTGCTTTCATGATATATTTTATATTAATAAAAGCCCAGCCTGGTAGTCTGGAAGTCTCCAAAATAATTACTTAATGTAAATCAACCCTGTTTAAATAAGGCAGCATTGAATAAAGTAACATTATTGCTCTACTAGATTTGGCAACCTTTGATTTTACAAAAACAGAGAAATACAATTCTGTATATGTCAGGAGCCCCTTTTAAACTCAGTCTAGTATATTATTAATGGGAGTCACTAGACTCCCAGTCCTATGACCCCTGCCTATAACCCCTGAGTGTTGTGAGGCTACTCTGTTAAATTACATCCAGCCAGACACTGTCCTTATATTTCTGGCTTATCCTTAACTCAGCACAGTCTCCAACAGTGGAAAGCAGCAGCATTGGATCCTTGCAGCTTCTCTCAGGTAAAATATCAATTAAGCTCCCATGACCACCACCACTAAAGGAACGCAGACCACAATCCACCAATATTGGGGGGGGGGGCAGCAATGTATACACTATTGTGCATTTCTCCTTGGTTTATCCCAGGGTGCCCCAGGCCTTCCCAAGTCCTAGCAAGGATAAGTGAATTTGCCTGAGTTTGGTTCGCCAACAGTATCTTGAAGCAAACCACATTGAAGTCTATGGTAGGTGAATTTTGTAGTCTTTTATTCTGTGCATTTGTAGGGCTAATAAACAAGCTATTGTCAAAAAATATCAAGGAAATCACGGCACAGCCATGGGGGACATGTACCAATGCAAATTTAAAAAACAAAACAAAATCTTGGTCTATAGAGAATTGTTAGCTAACAATATGGTTGCTTTGAGTCCAGTCTTTTATAGGAAGGGAGCTGGGTTATCTATTTCTGGCTCTTGTTTTTATCCTACAAAGGGTACCAGCTATGCATTGAGTTATAAGTTGTTATGTATTTCTATTAGTAAACCTGCCAACATTTTATGGCAAAGTTTGGGGTGTGCAAAGTTCACAGATCATGGACAGTCACCACAAACCCATGGTAACAGTGAAGCTGAACTTATTAACTAGTCCTAGCAATGCCCCTGGGTATATCAGACCCCAAAAACTGACAGTTGAGGAATTTAGTCTCAAAGAGGGGCTTTCCTTTTAAACAAAGATATTTTAAGGTATTATATACTGTATACTATACATTTAAAAGGCTGGGCTGGAGGTATATAATTAAAACCATGTTCTTCAAATACTGTATGCAGTATATTACATATAAACAACACACAATTAACTTTGATCTATGTGCTACAAAATAAACAATGCATACAAATTTCTGGTTGGTTGCTGTGGGTTTTGACATATTTGCACAAGATTAGTTAATAACCCCAACAACAGCCAACTTTGTTTCCGATTTCTCTAAAGTATCAACATTACAGTACATTAGAGAATTCCTTAAGAAATCAAAACATTTAATGCAGGTACTGTAAGGTTGATTTCCCACTGGCATAAGTGAAAAATGTTCTATTTGATTTTAAATTTAAACTTAATAAATAGCTAATTTAAAACAGTGTTCTATATGCAAAGGAATAATCTCACGACATTCATTTTAAAAGGTTCCATTTATTCTTGTGCGCTTAATTATGGCGGGGAAACTGTGAGCAATTTGTTTTTTAACACTGTCTGATTTCTGAGAATGGTTATTAAATATTAAATGGATGCATAATTCAGGCAATTAAGAAAGTAATCACACAAAGTAATGTAATGGAAGTTAATTATTACTGCATAAGCAAATAGTTCATTAATGCTAGTAGTTGCTATGGCTGCATTCTTAATGCATGCAGAGTTGAAGCATAAATCCTTGGTGGATTGCAAGAGGTAGTGTAAGTATTGGAAAGCTTAATAATACAGTCAGACTTCAGAACGTGATGAAGAAAAAAGAAAAAAAATGTTATATTGACCCTTGACTTGTGGAAATAAAATGGGATCATTGGTACATGAGAATGAATTATAGCTGCTACATGGCCATCCTAGGAGTCTATAATCTCTTCTGTTTGTAGTAAAAACCGTGGCTTAATTCAAGCTACAACTGAGGGAATTCAGCTTGTTAAATCAAAAATCAGCAATCCATCTTCTCCCTTTAAAGTCCAGCCCAGCAGACACTGGCTTTTAAGGGAAAGGCTGAAAAATGATTACACAGAGTACATGAAATACATTGTAAGTGTACATAATACTTCAATGGGTGCTTATACAATTTTACCAATTAAAGTGTAACTCCACCATTAATGGTACTATATGAGATAACAGTGCGGTAATTTAATCTGTTAACACCAATATCATTACATATGTATCTTGGATGAGTACAGGCTTTTAAACTGAACTTGTGGCCAGTCAAAAGACATTAAAATATTTGCATATTCATTGACATCTGTAGTAGCAAGCACTGCAGAACAATTCATCTTCAAAGTGTTACTCAGTAATATGAAAATAGTTCATATGCCCCCCCCCCCCCCCACCCACAGCTTATAAATCTTCTTTTTACATTAAAATACTGCCACTATATATCTTTTGGGATGATCTGTATACCATGGTTTCCTGATAACATGCAGTTTGTCTATAGCTGTGTGTTCAAGTAGGAGGAGTTCTCCACTACAGCCTGAACAGTTTGACTGAAACAGGAAATGTTCAATCCAGCATAAGAGGCCACACTGAGCATGTGCAGCTTTACCACCCTGCTGTGTATAATATGGACTTGCCCAGATTGATAGTGCAGGAGGGAAGGATTTATGGCATACAGGATAAAACAGCCATTTTACACAATGCAGAGGATTAACCCCTTAAGTTCCACAGTGAGTATAACAAGCATGCTATGCTGCATATACAGACTGATTTTACTGTTATGGGTTTAGTAACACTTTAAGGATCTTTAACTGCTTGTACAGACATGCTTCTGTCTAGGTTTATGACATAAAGAAAATAATTCAGCTGAGTGTAAAGGGTTCCTGACAGGTCTTATATTCCTAAAGTGGTTCTAAAGGCTCAAGTTTTTTTTTTATCTTTGTGCGTTCTATGCATGAAGGTAAGAAACCTTCAGTGTGCAGCAGCCTCAGCTGTCCAGCGATGTGCACAAGAGCCTTGGCTCTCCGGGGACTCTGCCTCCTCATTGGCTGAGATAATCACCACCAGTGAGCCAATGAGGAGAGTGAGTGGATGGGGCAAGCCGTGGCTATGTGTGTGGATGGACACGCAGATTAGTGGCTCAGGAGCGAACCTGCTTGGGTGCACCCATAGCAAGCTGCTTGCTATGGGGTAACTTGGCAGAAGGGTGGGGCCCTGAGTGCTGGCAGGGGACCCGAGAAGAGGAGAATTGGGGCTACTTTGTGCAAAAGCATTGCATAAAGCAGGTAAGTATGACATGCTTGTTTTAAAAAAAACAAGCCTTTAATACCACTTTAAGCTTTCACATACTGTCTAAGGCAGAAGGATGTCAATAGGCAGCTATATGCCAAAGAGGTTGTTTTGACATGCAGCAACTATAGGATTTTACCTGATATCAAATCCTTACCCTACATCATTGCATTAAAGTAGATCTGCTGTAAACCCTATCACTAAAATCTCATATAAGCTTAAACACATCCATGTATTTTGAAAAGTTGGTTTCAATCCTTCTAGATATGTGTCTATTCCTGGCGATCCTGCCATGAAGGCCAAGATCTAGAAAAATTGTCAAAATTGTGTTCCAGAGTATATATACAGTATATCTCAAATGTGAGTACACCCCTCACATTTTTGTAAATATTTTATTCTATCTTTTCATGTGACAACACTGAAGAAATGACATTTTGCTACAATGTAAAGTAGTGAGTGTACAGCTTGTATAACAGTGTAAATTTGCTGCCCCCTCAAAATAACTCAACACAACAAAAGTGAGTACACCCCTAAATGAAAATGTCCAAATTGGGCAAAAAGTGTCAATATTTTGTGTGGCCACCATTATTTTCCAGCACTGCCTTAACCCCCTTGGGCATGGAGTTCACCAGAGCTTCACAGGTTGCCTCTGGAGTCCTCTTCCACTCTTCCATGATGACATCACTGAGCTGTTGGATGTTAGATACCTTGTGCTCACCCGCTTTCCGTTTGAGGATGCCCCACAGATGCTCAATAGGGATTTGGTTTGGAGACATGCTTTGCCAGTCCATCACCTTTACCCTCAGCTTCTTTAGGCCATTATCATGTTGGAATACTGCTCAGCTTCAGTATGTCACATTACATGTTGGCATTCCCTCAATGAACTGTATCTCCCCAGTGCCGGCAGCATTCATGCAGCCAGACCATGACACTCCCACCACCATGCTTGACTGTAGGCAAGACACACTTTGTACTCCTCACCTGGTTGCCGCCAAACACGCTTAAACCATCTGAACCAAATAAGTTTATCTTGGTCTCATCAGATCACAGGACATGGTTCCACTAATCCCTGTCCTTAGTCTGCTTGTTTTCAGCAAACTGTTTGGCTTTCTTGTGCATCATTTTTAGAAGAGGATTCCTTCTGGGATGACAGCCATGCAGATCAATTTGATGCAGTGTGTGGCGTATGGTCTGAGCAACTACAGACTGACCCCCTACCCCTTCAACCTCTGCAGCAATGCTGGCAGCACTCTTTTTCTATACGTCTATTTCTCAAAGGCAACCTCTGAATATGACGCTGAGCACGTGCACTCAACTTCTTTGATCGGCTATGGCAAAGCTTGTTCTGAGTGGAACCTGTCCTGTTAAACCAATATATGGTCTTGGCCACCGTGCTGCAGCTCACTTTCAGGGTCTTGGCAATCTTATTATAGCCTAGGCCATTGTTATGTAGAGCAGCAATTCTTTTTTTAGATCCTTAGAGAGTTCTTTTCCATGAAGTGCCATGTTCAATTTCCAGTGACCAGTATGAGAGAGTGAGAGCGATCACACCAAATTTAAGACACCTGCTCCCCATTCACACCTGAGACCTTGTAACACTAATGAGTCACATGACACCAGGGAGGGAAAATGGCTAACGGGCTAATTTGGACATTTTTACTTAGGGGTGTACTCAGTTTTGTTGCCAGCGTTTAGACATTAATTAGTGTGTTGAGTTATTTTGAGGGGACAGCAAATTTACACTGTTATGCAAGCTGTACACCCACGACTTTACATTGTAGCAAAGTGTCATTTCTTCAGTGTGGTCACATGAAAAGATATAATAACATATTCACAAAACTGTGAGGGTTGTACTCACTTTTGTGAGACAGATACTGTATATATATATATATATATATATATATATATATATATATATATATCCCCTGATGTTTCACAATCCCATCCACGGCATAAATAGAGGAAACGTATCTTCTCCAAAACCAGATTGTGAATCTAGGTCTGTCTGTCCATAATGTATGTTGTATTATCAATCCAAGAGACCTATGGAGGGATGATAATATCTAATTGTGTTTCACTATATTGCTTCATTAAGAGATGGGATATTCAATGAGATGATCTGTATGGTACTAAGCCGAGACCGCCAAGTGGCCACCACCCCAATGCAATGGGGGGACACAGGGACAATATCAAATCTGCCCAATAATGGTGCAAATCCTAAGATTATTATTGGGGCTACCACTGCAAACTTCTAAGAATACCAGCCACTTGACTGCATTTAGCTCCAATATGTTCTAAGCCACTGTTGTTGTTTTACTAAAGGCAAATAGCCTATTCATTTTGCATGGGAATTTTCACTTTGTAAGGGAATGTTCCTGTTTTCTTATTTTCCTTGCATGCGATTGGTTATTCTTTGCAAAGTGAATTTTCATTGCATTCATTAAGCTAAATCAATCAAAAAGATTCAGAACAAGCCTGGATATTGGAAAGTCAAAGTGAGCTCAGAACATCTGATCTGGATACTTGTTCCATTATTGAAGCCATTTGATCAGCATGAGCCAGTCAACTTGCATTCTCAGTAGGAAAGGTAAACAATGACAGCCACTTCCCTTAGTACAGGTTTCCTTTAATTGTAATTTAATTGTAAACAATTTACAAATACTAAAATATATTACAAAGGCCCCGTTCACACAGGGATGACTTGTGCTCCGATTTGAGTCGCCTCAAGTTGCCCCAAGTCACTTGACATGTCAAATCCCATTGAAATGAATGGGAGCCATCTTAATGTACGCTACCGAGTCGCTCCGACTTCAAAAAAACGTTCCCGTGCGACTCCAAGGTGACTTCTATCTGATTTGTGCCCATAGAAGTCAATGAAAGTCGCCTCCAAGTCGGATCCCCATCTTAATGCAAGCAGTGGAAAGTGAAACAGTGAAAAGAAAAGGATTTTATTTGGGGCAAATCCCTCCCTCCCTTCTCCGATTGGCCACAGGCAAAGTCGCATGGCATAGGTCGTGTTGTAAGTCACCTGAAGTCGTGCTAAAAGTCTCGCTGCAATTACCTAGCAAAGTCACGCCGAAGTCGGATCGCCCCTGTGTGAACCGAGCCAAATACTGTTATTTACAATGTTGTTGTTCATTATTTGAACAATGTCTCTTTAAGGCTGAATAAGGTATTCAATTTAATTGCTAAACAGCACTTATCATTTTTAATGTCAAATGGTGTCACATTATCATCCTACACTTAGGAGAAAATTGAGCTATCTTGCAGGTTTCTACTAAAAAAAGCAGAGTTAAAATCAATTCATTTGTATCGTATAAACTTTCTTCATTCAGTACTAATAACAAGAATAATTACATTGTATTACAAGCTCCAAACTGCTGTCTTGGACATTCCTGCACATAGCAGATAGCTTGGCGCCTTTTTTACAACTAGGCCTGTTAAGATTTAATAGACACAAACTTTCATTAGGGAGCCGTTGCTGCAATTAACATCCAGAAGGTTTCATCATGTACAGTCACTCGGCTAACTAAAAGAATTTTATTGCTTTTTCATTGTTGTGTTAAATGCCATTATTGAGATGGACATGAAGAATCTGATTTGGGTGAAAGTGTAACTTAAGCTACAAACTACTCTTTGTGTAGTATGGCTAGAATAGGCCTGCTTTGATCCATCTTTCCAGCATAACCATGGAAATGTTCAACTATTTAAATGCATGGTATGTTAAATTACTATAGAACACTAAGCCATGGTATATTAACCACTTAAGGACCGGAAGGATTTCCAGCTTTAGGACCGGAGCCCTTTTTGCGATTCGGCGCTGCGTCGCTTTAACTGACAATTGCGCGGTCGTGCGACGTTGTACCCAAACGAAATTGGCGTCCTTTTTTTCCCACAAACAGAGCTTTCTTTTGGTGGTATTTGATCACCTCTGCGTCATTTCTGATCACCGCTATAAACAAAAAAAGAGCGACAATTTTGCAAAAAAAACCAAATTTCTTACTTTTTGCTAAAATACAAATCCAAAAAAAATATATAAAAAAACATTTTTTTCACCGTTTTTGGCCGATTTATACTCTTCACCATATTTGCGATAAAAAAAAATCGCAATCGGCGTTTATTGATTGGTTTGCGCAAAAGTGGCCGCGTTTACGGATGATGAGAATTCATTTTTGGGGTTTTTATTTTTTTTTTATTTTTTACTAAAAATGGCGGCGATCTGCGATTTTTAGCGGTACTGCGATATTTCAGCGGACATGGCGGACCATTTTGACACTTTTTTGGGACCATTGGCATTTATACAGCGATCAGTGCTATAAAAATGCACTGATTACTGTGTAAATGCCATTGGCAGTGAAGGGGTTAACCTGCAGGGGGCGCTCTAAGGGTTAACTGTGTTCCCTGGGCGTGTTCTTACTGTAGGGGGACTTGCCTAGCTGGGGAAAGGAAGTTATCACAGCCTTCATGTACGAGAAGGCTGTGATCACTTCCCTTCCCCCTCACACAGAGCGGAGGTCCGTGTTTACATACACGGACCTCCGCTCATTCGCTCCGGGGGGGCATCGCGGGTGGCCGGCGGCAATCGAAGCCGCCGCACCCGCTCCCTGGCCCCCCCCGAACACAGTGAGCGCGCGCTCACAGTATGTCTGTATCGCAGCCGCCGTCGTATGACGGCGTTTTGCGTTACAGAGCCACTTTGCCGCCGTCAATCTCCGATCGGCGGTCGGCAAGTGGTTAAGGAGAAATAAAACCATTCACACATTTTACCAAGAAGGCCATATAATATAAAACATTCATATATTTATTGAATAAGACTATTAAAGTGGTTGTCAAGTCATGACAACCACTTTAAAGTACAGGTAAGCCTATATTCCGGCTTACCTGTAGGTCCCGGGAATATCTCCTAAACTTGCACCATTTGGGAGATATTCCCTGAATTTGCATGTGCCAACGTCATCGGCACATGAGCAGTGAAGAAACAGCTCAACTGGGCCGCTTCTTCACTAAGTGTGCCTTAAATGATGGTTCCTGTGCGAATGCGTGGGAATGACGTCAGCGCGGCTCCTGCCAATCACAGCGCTGCAGTCCGCACTGTGATTGGTCAGCACCCAGCATCCCGGAAGACGTTGGACACAGCATGTCACCGGTTACAGTGGTGCTCTGGGACCGCTGCTACAGCGTCGATCTAAGGTAAGCATTTCATAATGAGCTAGTATGCGATGCGTACTAGCGCATTATGCCTTTCTCTTGCAGGTGTTTTTTTTTTTTTTTTTAAAAGAGACTTGACAACCACTTTAACACCAGGATTGCACAGGAACACAGTCCACGTTCCTGTGTGATTCCTGTGTGTTCCCCAGCAGTACAATTTGGCTGCCCATTCATTTGAATAGGCTGCATATTGCACTGCACCGCACAAAAAGTAGCGCATGCACTATTTTTGGAAAATGTGCCACACCAAGATGCATGGTTCTGCTTTACCATACGGTCTGGTGTTTGCAAACTCTCTGCATTTTTGATCTGTGTTTGAGGTGCCATTAACAATATATTGACACCTGCAGCAGGTTGCAAGGGCAGTGTGTTTTGAATGCCTTGCAGAAACTTCTGGGACAACCCAAAATTTGTGATTTTCTTTTAATTTCATTTTAAATGATGTTGGTAAACAGGACAAATAGAGAGGGTGAATTTCCCCAGTGGGGCACAGATTGTGAAAAAAAGCTTTTCTTACTCTATAAAAAATGAAAATAAATTGCCTTTAGTTAGACTTTATATATATACAGAGACATAACCTGTAGTTTGTGGCACCGCATCCAAAACACATGATTACAAAAAATGAGAAGAGGTGTTGTACAACATATCAATATTATTTTCAAAACAAATATGGTATGTCCATAGCCATATATTCTAGATCAGGGGTCCTCAAACTATGGCCCTCCAGTTGTTCAGGATCTACAATTCCCATCATGCCTAGTCATGTCTGTGAATGTCAGAGTTTTAAAATGCCTCAACAGATGGAGGGCCGTAGTTTGAGGATCCCTGTTCTAGATGGACATACAATATTTGTTTTGAAAATAATATTGATATGTTGTACAACACCTCTTTAATATCATACCAACTTGGGACACCTCCAGAGGTGGTGAATAATATCCCCCTGTGCCTCACCACAACAAGTGCGGCCAGAATCTTCCAGTAGACCTGCTCTGTGAAGTAAGTTCTATATGGCCTATGGGCTAGAAATAACTATGGTAATCTTTCAGAGGTCTATATTGGGGGAATACCTCTAACCACCCATCTTCTGGTATATCCCTAATGTCTCAAGATCATTGCTCTCTTCGTTTTAGAGGATATTTAACCAAATATTTATGAATTAGACCATTATACACCAAGGCGATGACACCCTTTATATGCGAGTCACTCATATATCCTCTATTATCAGTATCTTGTAATGTAACATAAAAGCAATTTCCACATAATTGCGAGGCACAATTGCAGATATTGGTAAAAAATGCCTTGGCATAGATTCTTCTTGTAACTGCTGAAATGACTTTACTGAACCATTATGATACAATTGAGTAAATCACCTAATGTCCCTGTTTCCGTATGGTGAACACCTTCAACTATGCCACTTCTTTATATAAATAATCATCCAAATAAGTGAAAAATAGGTAAATCCCTTTATCCCCAATACAGTATATCCTTTCATTATCCAAATGTTATCTATCAATTGGAGGCTTGATCTATCATTTGGAGGTACTCTTCCCTGCCTAAAGAAATTCCCCTTGTACATAGCCTCCAAGGAGTCCAAATGTCCCATACACAAGCTTAACAGGGGATGACCAAACAATTCATATTCCTTTCTGACAGCAAAAAAGTACACTCAACAAATATAATAATGTATTGAATATTGATAACAACTTTATTCGTACAAAAATGTAAACAATGCATATCTTAAAATGTAAGCCCTGGTGTACCAGCAACATTTATACTGTACAAAGTGATAACCCTTTATGCGACAGGTATACATAGCAGATTAAACAATGAAAAAAAGTAAATATTGCGCGTGTGAGATTCCAATACCTTGAACCAAGCGAAAGTTTTGCTAAAATAGTCCACATATATAATAAATAATTATTAATTATAATAGTCCCAAAAGTAATTTCCTCTTTCTGGGAGACAATAAACAAACTGTGAGAAAGCTATCTCCTCATATAGAAGAAAGATATGTGCAGGGATCCATCACCATGTTGAAACACCTTAGGGAATGTGTGCTTACCAGAAGCAGTTGACCCTTTATTACAGAGGGTTTAACACGCTTGTGAATGAGCCCCACTCGTATCCACCGTCCTCCTGCATCACAGAAGGTTTTTCATCTTAATGCACAGAATGCATTAAGGTGAAAAAACTCAAGGGTTTACAACCCATTTAAGGCTTTAACTTTCCTAATGGTGTACTGGGACCAATCCATTATATCTGCAGTTGTATCAAATTTGGTGTGAACACATTTTAAGAATAACTTCTGTACAAAAAGTTGTAGGTTTTTAACAACCTCAAACTTGTCAAAATGTTGTTGTGGACAAAAAGATAATACACTTTTTTCAGCCTGAATAAGTATGCGTGAGGATAAATTCACAATATTTAAGTGCTTATTCATGTTCCGGCCAGACACAGTTCTATTCCTCGTTCTCCTCTCCCTCCATGCATAGCTATGTCATAAATCCATAGGTTGGGTAACTATTCCACTCTTCATTTGAATGTTGTAATGTTGCGATATGCAGTGTGGAAGTTTTTGCCTATCTACTAGTAATCTTTTGAAAAGCTGTCTTTGGGACCAGTGAATTATGGCATATGGCTAGAGAAAGTGGAAATGTACACAACAATTTAAGCTCATTTACATATACTGTGGTGAACTGCATTTTTCTGCAACTAAATGCATGTCAACCCAGGTTAACACTATGCAACCCAAGGCTAAAGAAGAAAAAAAATTACATTATTTTGTCTCTTACAGACAGGGCAGACATCTTTGAGGGAAAGTAGTGGATTTGCAGTGGAGGGTAGGCTAGTGAAGTCTCCACCTGGCAGGGTGGGTTTAAATACATGAATTTGTCAGCCATGTGCTGGCGCACCAGGTACGGTATGACCAGCGGCACAAGAATTCCAAAGACAATCAATAGAAGCCCCTTAAATGGCGCTAGATTATAGCTGCATTAATTAGTAACTGGGAATAGCAACTAAGGTCTCAACAAAATGCCACCGGCTAGTAATTATATATTGTATCTATTCCAGGCCTATGCTTGGCCAGGATCCATACATTTTTCTCCTCACTACTGATTAACATTTTGCATACTGTTTGCAATCACAGTGTAAATACCATATTTTCACTTTTTCTGAGCATTCTTGTGACTGCACAGCTCCATCTCCCATTAACTGGCTGCTGCTGCTGCTGGGAGGGCACTCCCTCCCCCATTGACAATGCATAGCACACTGGAAGGTGGCAGGTAACATCACAGCTCTGTGAGTTTAATCTTGTTGTCAAGGCCGTGCAGCAGGAGCTTTGTGGTCATGTGACTGCTCAGAGAACACGAAGAAAAAGTTATTTACTTAAAGATTTATTGCAAATAATATCCAGCATGTTTATTAAGACTAGGAAGGCAAGGTTTTCAACTTTAGGTTAGCCTTACCTTCTACTTTAAACCCTGCAGGTGCAGCAGAGTTTGTAATTGAAAATGTGCTTCCTTGGGCCTCTCTGAGAATAGGGAGCATTAGATGTTCTCCAAATACCGCATCTCCAACAAAAACAAAAGGATAAGTTGGTTCACTTGTCTTTGATCGGATCATGACTTATCCTGTAAAAGATGCAGTTGATTATTCCTCAGCTATTTGCCAAATTTGCTGTGCTGAAAGATGCTTGAATCACTGCTGCTACCATAAGATCTCACATCAAGATATGTAAAATGATAGTCAACATCAACTATGGACAGAAGTATAACAGAAAAATATTTCTTATAGCATTCACTGCAAGGCGGTGTCAGGATCTACCTATAGCTTTTAAGCTATTAGGGCTCATTTACACTTGCCTCGACTTCAACACAAATTAAAGTGCCTACCACTTCAACATGCTTCTTTGATGTGTTTTTAAAGCTTCTGCGATGCTTCTGTGATGCTTTGGTGGTGCTTTGAGGATGCTTGGTGGTGCTTTTTTTGAAGCTTTAATGAAGCTTGGCAGATACATTGTGTGTGTGTATATGTATCTCATATCTGCAATACCTCCAAAACAAAGTGAAGCTAAAGCTGATTAAAAGCCTCTCCAAAGCTGCAGGTGCTCAAAGCGATCTTTGTCATAGACTTCTGTGGAGGCTTTGAAGACATTTTGAAGCACCACTAAAGCAACTTGGGATATAAGTCTTGAAGCAAAGCAAAGCAAACACAACATGGGAACAGGACTGTAAGCTAACCACTTTATTTAGTGACAGGTGCTGTGACTGGCATTCAGAGAGCTTTAAAAAAGCATGTCCAATGCCATGTTTTGATGCCAAGTGCAAATGAGCCCTTAAGAAGTTAGTTTGCTGCCAAGACAGATATGCCATTTCTTGCTACTTTGGTGACTTTGCTTTGGTAGGTGTTGGCATAACAATCTGGTGTCATTTTATCCAAATGGTCTTGCAGGTTCCTATAATGATGTAGTGAACTGTCGACTTTCTATGGAGGAGCTCAAAAGACAGAGAAGAATAGGAAGGTCCTATACCCAGAAACCGGAAATAGAAAAAATATTATTTTAATACATTCTACTTTTCCTTTTTTTTTTTGTCAAAATCCTGAAGAGCAAATAACAGAGCATATGGTGCAACTATAGAAAAGAGTTGAATTTGCAGAAGAAAAGTAGAAGCAGCACTGGAGCCATTTTCATTGACTGCAGTTTTCTGAAGCCCCATATGGAGTTGCAGGTGTATGTTCATACTCATTTGATATATGTAACACTTCTGAGGTTATGAGGACACATGCTTGTTTCTATTTTCAACACTGAGTGTAGATTTGAAGATGAGGAGGAAGGAGAAGAAGCAGGGGAGGAGGTGTGTGTCGAACGACCAACTGCCATGGCTGTCGAGTCTGTGGATGCAACTTCTGAGTGTCGAGTGCTACTGTTACTGCACAGGATCCCAATGTGCAATAAAAGAAGCAGCCTGGCCCATTAAGCGCTAGGCCAGGAACTCGATCTAGAGGCTGTCCTTTCAGGAGACAGGAAAGACATGCAAATGAGAAATGTCCTCATTAGGGCCAGACACAAATTAACTGATAGGAGTATCAAAGACACTGATAGATATCACCTAGCTATGGCAAAGGTCCAACCTATGGGTATTGTTTCTATATTATCCAATAAATCTCTAATCATAGATGTCAATGGGCAAATGCAGATAATAAAGGGAACAGTAGACACCCCTGAAAGGTATGGTTAAAAGATAAGCAACTATTTACAAAGCAAAAATGTTCCATCACTATCCATAAATAGTGCCAATTAATGCAATAACATGCCTTCAAAGCATCTTAATTGGTTGTAAACCCTCCGCTATCAGTCACTTCTGAGAAGTTTTCCTGACACCAAAAGATAAAAAATTGACAGGGAGGAGAGCTCCAGCACACAACCTGTTATTCATATCCTCAGCTCTGTATGGTTTCTGTGTGCTGTGAGGAGGAGGTGTGGGGGGGGGGGGGGTGCTCTTGTACATTGTAACCTCAGCTCCATGTCCCCTGCCTTGTGGTTCTGTGAAAAATACTCTTTATCCCTGAGTTTTGCAAGGCTGTACAGGACAAATGGCTGTAGACAAACAGGTACAAAAGTGGGAGGATTTGTTTTATCTCTGTGTATCACCTGAGGCCACTCACTTCACTGGGTATAAGCAAGGGTGTACAACTACTTTAAGACAACACCTTCTCAGTTCCTAAAATTAGTAAATTTGAGGATTAAAGAAGGTTGACCAAAATTCAAAGCCGTAGATTTATTGGGTAAAAATCCTTTCTGATCCGAATTAATAATTTTATTGATTACTGTTACCAATTGGTTTGGTAACATTTTAGCTATTGCTTTAATGTCTCCAGTAAGCAAAGATTTCAGTAGATATGAATCTGTTTGCTACACATCTCAGATGTGGACCCCAGTAACACTTCATACATAGAGCCTGGCAGTAAGCTACTGTATATTCAAAAGATGTTGTGATATTATTCAGGACAGGACTTTATTGTTTGAAATGGTTCTGCTCTGCATTGATTTTTTTTTCATTGCCTTTTTAAGGGCCTATTTAAACCAGGAATCACACCAGGAATTCACATACAGTGGAGTACGATGTGATTTGAGCCCATTCATTTTAAAATGGTTGACTCATACTGGACAGCACCAAAATTAGTACTTACGCATCTGTAAAAAAAATTGGGGTTTTTTTCCCCCAAAATTTTCAGTCTTTTTTCCTTTTTATCACAAAAAAAAACCCATTGGTGATCAAATATCACCAAAAGAAAGCTCTATTTATGTGAAAAAAATTATACAATCTTTATTTGGGCGCATCGATGCATGACCGCGCAATTGGCAGTTAAAATAGCGCAGTGCTGAACAGGAAAAATGGCATGGTCATGAAGGGGGTAAAATCACTGCCTCTAAACCGAAACAGCTTAATTTGTGGATAGCTGTCATTTTCGGCTCAAGTGAGTAAAGATGAGGGGGCAGGGTGTTGCATCTTTTAGTGCATCACACACTTCCCTTTTATATTCTTTTTTTTTGACAACTTTAATTCAAGTGCACAAATTGACACTTAACTCATTTTGCGGTGATATGCAGTGCCTTCCTGTTGGGCTATAAAATACAACCTGTCTGCATTTTATCACAGCTCACTGCACCTCACATCTGGGTTGCGTTGCAAGCGGAGAAAACGGTAACTGACGTTCATAATCACTGTACTATGTGTGAGCGGGCTCTAAAAATCTCATTACTTCACTTGAATATGGAGAAGGCATTTGAGTGTTAGCAATTATACATTTAGTGCCACCCAGTGTACCATATAAAAATAAATACTGTATCTACCTTTAGAATTTACCTCTTTCTGGGTACTAGTAAACTGTATCCTCCCCTGTAAAGGTATAATGATGCCTCCAAAAAACAAAATGACCAAGTGTACTCCCTGAGAGCCGGTTCACACATCCAACTTCAGGGGTGACTTTGCCAGGCAACTTTGAGGCAACTTCAAGGCAACTTTGAGGCAAATTCAAACTCGACTATGCCAGGCAACTTTGCCTGTGGCCAATCAGAGAAGGGAGGGAGGGGGATGCCTTGGTAATTTGTGGGGAGTACCTTGGTAAAATCTTTTCTTTTTCCTGTAAAGTAGCTTCAATATAGATAAGGGATCCAACTTGGAGGCAACTTCCATTGAATTCTATGGGCACAAGTTGGATAGAAGTCACCTTGAAGTAGTACAGGAACCTTTTCTGAAGTCGGAATGACTTCAGTAGTGTACATTAAGACGGCTCCCATTCATTTCAATAGGATTTCTGATGTCAAGTGACTTGGGGCGACACAAGTCGGAGTGCAAGTCGCGGCAGTGTGAACCGGCCCTGAGTATATACTATCCTTTAGAAATATTTTACTGTATCTGGCATGTGTCTTTTGTAAACAAAGTATGACTGGTTGAAACTGGTTCACAGTTGAAAAATTGTATAGGG
>BLSH010433274.1:312349-334939 GCA_018402905.1 Glandirana rugosa | reverse complement strand
CTAATTTCTGCTATCTGTCCTCAGAGCAACAGCACAGACAGCAGTAGTAAAGTAATCTATCTCAGGATGCAGGATCAGGTCTTAAAATGGCTAAAATCTGTCCCTCACGCCGTCAGCTACCTTTCCCTATACTAACCCAAGGAGCATGTGACTGCAGCACTGTGACTCCAGCTTATAAAGAGGCTGGGTCACATGATGCACCGGCCAATCACAGCCATGCCATTAGTAGGCATGGCTGTGATGGCTTCTAAGGGCAAACCAGTGAAACGCTTGTTGATTGGCTGCCCTGCAGCTTCTCAACACGTGGAGTAAAATAGCAGAACCCCGGACCGAACCCGAACGATTTTTGAAATGTCCGGGTCCGGGTCCGTGCCACGGACACCCTAAAGTTCGGTACGGACCCGAACGTTACAGTCCGGGTTCGCTCAACACTAATCAAGAGTCAAAAGACCCTGGGTTCAATTCACTAGCATATATTGCATGCAATATTGGTGTCTTATTACAAATTGGGATAAAAACACAAAACTGGTGCCAAATATGTAAAAATAGAAAAATGTAAATTATTCTTTGAATAAGGCATGCTTTTTAGTGAATGACTACTTTTGAGAAAAATGCTGTTTTGCAGAAGAGTATTGACCCTACTAACACCAGACATTGCAAACAATATCACCATGAAGATTTGGGATTTTCTAATGATTTTTTTTTTTTTTTATTTTTATTTTTTTCCAAAAGAGATTTTATTGAATGTTTACAATTGTACACTTCTGGCAAGAGACAATCATGACGTATACAAAATACAATATGGTAGGAAGATAACAAACATGTGCTCTAAATGGGGTTTAGGGACCAAATGACCTTAAGAGAGGTGCAGCATCATACATATAATGGTACAACAAAGTTGAGAGCGAAACAGTAGTGTACGGCATATAGTTTAACAATTCTATTCATGGCCATGCTAAATGGTATACGAACTAGGGCCTATGCTGGTGCTAGTAAGCCTTGTATGCATTGGAGATCTATCTGAGAATACAGGGAAACGCGGTCTCTTGACAGAGTTTAACGGGAAGGTGTGAACCAGCACACCTACCCTCAGCGGAGATAAGGGGGGAAAGTATGTAGGGAGGGAAGTGCTATTGATGGGGTTGAGTAAAAGAGAGGGGATATGGGGGTGAGGGGGCGATAAGAATAATGGGGGGTTTAAGACAGACTTCTTCCGGAATAGTGGGGCTTGACGGCCACCTTGAATGATTTTATAAATATTTTGCTGGATGGGTACTTTAATTCAATTCTTGTATGGTACGCACACATGGGTTAGCTTGTTTTGAACTAAACTTTAGCAAAAGGCCAAACCCACCCACTTTTGGTGCCTATATTTTTTTATTGCCTCTCCCTGACCCTGCCAAACCCCACTGTCAGTCTGCAAAAAAAAATGGTACTTCCAAGTACAGGAAAGAATATGGCATGCCATTTGCCTCAACCAAAATGCAACACTCAAAGCAGTTAATTGCCAGGTCTTAGAGTTGTCAAATAGGAATGACAATAGCACAGTCATCCTATTATGAAAAAAGGGTCCCCCGTATGCGTTTTAATATTTTTTATATTTTAATTTGAGTGGAGTGCATCTTCAATGTTAACCACTTGACCACTGGACACTTAAACCCCCTTCCTAACCAGACCAATTTTCAGCTTTCAGTGCTCTAATATTTTGAATGACAATTACTCAGTTATACTACACTGTACCCATATGATTTTTTTGTCCTTTTTTTCACACAAATAGAGCTTTCTTTTGGTAGTATTTAATCACCATTGGGGTATTTATTTTTTGCGCTATAAATGGAAAAAGATCGAAAATGCATTTTTCTTTGTTTCTGTTATAACATTTTGCAAATTAGTAATTTTTCTTCAAAAATTTTGGCCAAAATTTATACTGCTGCATATCTTTGGTGAAAATTAACCCAAATTAGTGGACATTATTTTGTCTTTGTGAAAGTTATAGAGTCTACAATCTATGGTGCCAATCACTGAAAATGGATCACACCTGATGTGCTGACGGCCTATCTCATTTCTTGAGACTCTAACAAGCCAGGAAACTACAAATACCCCCAAATGACACCTTTTTGGAAAGTAGACAGTCCAAAGTATTTATTAAGAGGCATGGCGAGTTTTTTGAAGTTGTTTCTGCGCAAAATTAAAAAAATGTTTATGTTTTTTTTTCACAAAATTGTCATATTAACAGGTTATTTCTCACACCCAGCATATGCATACCACAAATTACACCCCAAAACACATTCTACTACTCCTCCTGAATATGGCGATACCACATGTGCTGGACATTTTCACAGCCTGGCCACATACAGAGGCCCAACATGCAGGGAGCACCGTCAGGCGTTCTAGGAGCATAAATTACACATCTCATTTCTTGACTACCTCTTGCACTTTTGAAGGTCCTGGAGCACCAGGACGATGGAAATGCCCAAAAAATGACCCCATTTTGGAAAGCAAACACTCGTATATTCTATGAGGCATGATGAGTCTTTTTAACATGTCATTTTTTCCACAAGTTTTTGGAAAATGTGGAAAGAAAATGAAAACGCATTTTTTTTACACAAAGTTGTCCATTTATACAAAATTTGTAACACACAGCATGTACCTAGCAAAAATTGCACCCCAAAATATGTTCTGCTACTCCTTCCGAGTATGGCGATACCACATGTGTGACACTTTTACACAGCCTGGCCACATACAGAGGCCCAACATGCAGGGAGCACCAACAGGTGTTCTAGGGGCATACATTTCAAATTTAATTTGACTACCTATTACACTAGTGTGAGGCGCTGTAGTGGCACTGATGGGTGCTGTAGTGGCACGGATGGGCACTGTAATGGCATGGATGTGTCACGGATGAGAACTGATGTGGTATGGATGAGCATGAATAAGTGAGCACGGATGGGGGTGGATGAGCCCTGGATGGGGATGACTGAGGACGGATGGGGATGGCTGAGCACGGATGGATGGCTGAGCACAGATGGATGACTGAGCACGGATGCATGGGTAGGCACAGATGCATGGGTGAGCATGCATGGATGGGTGAGCATGGATGCATGGGTGAGCACGGATGCATGGCTGAGCACAGATTTATGGCTGAGCATGGATGCATGGCTGAGCACGGATGGATGGGTGAGCGCGAATGCATGGGTGAGCACAGAGGCATGGGTGAGCACGGATGGATGGGTGAGCATGCATGGATGGGTAAGCATGGATGCATGGGTGAGCATGCATGCATGGGTGAGCACAGATGGATGGTGGAACATGGATGCATGAGTGAGCACGGATGCATGGGTGAGCACAGATGGATGGCGGAGCACGGATGCATGGGTGAGCATGGCTGGATGGGTGAGCATGGATGCATGGGTGAACACGGATGCATGGGTGAGCACGGATGAGGCTGGATGGATGAGCACAGCTGGATGGGTGAGCATGGAGCATGGGTGTGCATGGATGTATGAGTGAGCACAGATAAGGCTGGGTGAGCATGGCTGGATGGGTGAGCACGGATGCATGAGTGAGCACGGATGCATAGGTGAACACAGATGCATAGGTGAGCACGGATGAGGCTGGATGGGTGAGCACGGCTGGTTGGGTGAGCACGATTGCATGGGTGAGCACAGATGCCTGGGTGAGCATGACTGGATGGGTGAGCACGGATGCATGGGTAAGCACGGATGCATGGGTGAGCACAGATGAGGCTGGATGGGTGAACACGGATGCATGGGTGATGGATGAGGCTAGATGGGTGAGCATGGATGAGGCTGGATGGAACAAGCCGGATATCCACTGGCTTGTTTACATC
The DNA here is from genome assembly GCA_018402905.1 of Glandirana rugosa. NCBI lineage: Eukaryota > Metazoa > Chordata > Amphibia > Anura > Ranidae > Glandirana > Glandirana rugosa. The sequence continues at coordinate 331,089 of BLSH010433274.1, read as the reverse complement.
TGATCGCTCCGTCATTTGACGGAGCAATCACGTGGTAAACGGCCGCTGCGAGCAGCCATTTACCGCGTTTGATGATGCACCGGGTCTGCTGGACCCGGCAGTCACGGATACTCCCGGGGGCGCAATTCTGGGAGGACGTTATAGTACGCCCTCCCAGAACAATGGATCCACCTTGCGGCCATGTTTCTACATGACACGGTCGTCATTTGGTTAAAGTAGAATTTTATACCCCTGACAATTTTTTTTTGCCATCTGTTTCTCATTGGGAAGATTTTTTCACTTCCTGTCCCATAGCCAGAACAGGAAGTAAAAAGTGAGGGAAATCCCGTCACCAGGGCCCCCAGAGCTAGTATGTACACTCTATTCCTATTCTGTGGCACAAGGCAGGTAATTTACCTCTTTTTTTATTTATTTTTTTAAAAAGAAAAAATAGCCTTTAGCATCACTTTTACCCTTTTCAGCTGATCTCTGATGTGTCTCATTAGGGAGATTTATCTTTACTTCCTATCCCCTAGACACAGGGGGTGCGGAAGTTTCTCCAAAGTTAAAGGTATTCCCAGTTGTTGCTGAAGCAAGTCTCCCCATTGGATGATTTACCCTTACCTGTTTTTCTGGTATCACCCATCGTGGTGACGATGGTCAATAAGGGTGAATAGAGTGGTGAATTTCCCCAGTAGGGACATTCTTATAGCAATAAATGAAGGTGCGAATCTAACCTAGCCTGTCTCCACATTTTGACCCCAGTGAAAACCTTGAAAGAATTTTCAGGATTTGAGGAACCCCTGCTAAAAGCAATTCATTGAAGGTTAGTGGGAAAAATACAGGAAGAATGCCTCCTTGCAGTGGTGGTCAGAATGCCACCCTTGGGGCACATACACACAGGGTTCAGGCCCCATGCAGGTCCATGTTTTCTTGGCACAGAGATGCATATGTGTTGTGTGCATTTCTGTGCTGGGATTCCATTAATTTCTATTGGGACATGTGGCTGCACGGGCACAGCCTATGTGACTTAATATGACATGCAGCGGAGAGTGCGGGTCCCCGAATGCATACAGGGTGCGTTTGGGGACTTGCACTTGCATGTCAGATTAGGACACAGCAGCTGTGATCATGCAGCTGCATATCCCAATAGAAATTAATGGGATGCTGGCATAGGGATGCATGCAAAACTTGTGCATCCCCGTTCCGGGAAAATATGGACCTGCACAGGGCCCGCAGCAATGCGCCCTGTGTGAACAAGCCCTACAGGCAGCAAAAAAGATCACTGGTGTCATGCAGCTGCCTTGAGTATGGCTGGTCTAACCTCTTCCTAGTCTATCCAAAGCTTAAAGTGTTACTAAACCCAGGACCCTGCATTCACTATATCTCGTCTCCCACAGTACACAGAACATGGAAATGCAATAGTTTTAGTAAATATAAACTGCTAAATACCTTTTCTCATCAGCAGTTAGAGCAGTCCTGTGACTTCTATCAGTGTCTGGTTAAAGCATTTAGGAGGAGTTTTCATTCTCCCCTGATTGTCCTATGAGGCTGCAAGACCCCTGATCCTCTGTCTGGACAGTGCTGATTGGCCCTGTGCTGATCACATGCACTCTCCCAAGAAAAAAAACTCTCTAGCAATACACATCAATCTGAGCATGTGCAGCTTGTTACAAGGCTCTGTTCTTTCAGGAGAGTTTGGGGACAGCAGAAGAAGGGGAGGATCAGAGAAGACAGGATCAAACAGCCTTTTTAAACAATGCAAAGGACTACCCCCTTAGGTTCCACAGTGAGTATAACAAGCATGCTTCGCTGCATATACAGACTGATTTTACTGTTGTGGGTTTAGTAACATTTAAAAAATAAATCTAACTGTCCATATACTTAAACTGTATAAAGATTATTTTGTAACATGTGTCTTTATTCTTTGCATTGTGCAAAATACAATATCTGCTTTAACCTCTCGAGATGCGACCACCATCAGAGAGGTTTGTAGCACCAACCATGACCTCAAGCATAAATAGCTAATATTTAAACAGCATCCAGTGTGCACCTTAACAATCTTCCTAAGTTGAACTTCTCAATATACTGCTTATACATACATGCACAGAGATCATTTAGTGATTGTTTACAATTGTAACCTTAAACTTTATCTATCTATCCCTGCTAATGTAAATCAATTTCTATGGGAGGTTCAAGTATGTTCATTTTACTATATATGTAAAATGCTAAGGCGATTTTTATGTGCCCTTGTTTGTATAACTTGGCTTTCACTCTTTGATCTCATGTTAACATAGCTCAATGGCAGGTAATGATTGATAGCCCTGTATTGTAGCGAACAGGTAATAAATGCTACTTGACTCATAATAATACAGCATAATGTACTTTTTATGACCAGGTTTGATGGAATATTTCCTTGTCAGCTACTCCTAATTGTCTAAACAGAGCCACCCATTAGCTGGAGAAATGCATGTTTAAACAAGGTACATTAATTAGGGTCATGACTGAAGTGCACAAAGGAATATAGGAGCTCAGCAGTTATCTCTGCGTTCCATCTCTGGACAGCGGTCGCGATGTTTGAACCTCGCCGTGAGACGCTGTTTACACTGTCTTATTGGAAGCCAGAGACTTGAGTTGGACGTTTTCCATGGTGTCTGTAGGTTGTAAGTAAAAGGTTCACACAGGGTATTAATGATAGAGTAAACCTTGAAAGTGCTGAGGGTGTTATCTTACTGAATACCCCTGTAGTTGTGTAGTTTTAATAAGCAAGTGTTAAGGCACTGGTTATGTCATTTTTGCTTGCTTCATGCCAGTGTAGGAGGTCTGCTTGAAATATTTATTATAATTTTCTTGGTGGATAATTGACTTTTGGCTTATAAAATTTAATTTTACAAAAAAAAGAAATACTAGAGGGGGAGAAAACTACACCTTAAAGCAGAAATTCCACTCTAAACAAAAATGGGACTTTAAATGTGCCTAACAATGGGAAAAGATCAAGAAAAATTTGATATAAAAACAAATATTTATTTAATTTCTTTAAAAAGAAGCGCCATCTCAGTGAAGGCATATCATGAAAGTAGCCGGTTATATCAAGCAATTACAACAAAGTGCAACTGATAAGGCACAGGTTATGCCATTTTTGCTTGCTTCATGCAAGTGTAGAAGGTCTACTTGAAATATTTATTATAATTTTCTTGGTGGATAATTGACTTTTAGCTTATAAAATTTAAGTTTACAAAAAAGAAAGAATAGTGGGGGAAAAAACTGCAGCTTAAAGCAGAAATCCTACAAGAAGAAAAAAATAACTTTAAAAATGCCTAACAATGGGAAGAAGATCAAGAAAAATTAGATTCAAAAATAAATATTTATTTGATTTCATTTAGAAGAATCGCCATCTTAATAAAAACATATCATGAAAGTAGCCGGTTCAATAAGTGCAACAAGTGTATGGATTCAAAGCGTTTCACAATATTTTGCTTCTTCTGGATTCCCGCCGAGAAATGACCAACCACTGTGATTGGACACTCTTGCTGGTTGGTGACAGTTATAACTCCTTGTATAATCAAATATAACCCACAAGGGCAGTGTGCTTTGAGTGTAAACAGTGCTTGCCTCTGCAAAATAATCCACTATAAGGACCAGTTTACACTTCAGACAGGCTTTGTTAAAGCTCTCTCTTAACGCCAGTCAAAGCTCATGTCACTAAATAAAATGGTTAGCTTACAGTCCTGTTTACGCCTTGTGTTTGCTTTGGTTTTCTTCGGCTTTGCTTCAAAGCTTGTTCAAAGCCTCCATAGAACTCTATGACAAAGCTCATTTGAAGCTCACTTCAAGCACCTGCGGCTTTTGAGAGGCTTTAATTCAGCTTTAGCTTTGCTTTGTTTTGGAGAAATTGCAGGTGTGAGATATCAACAAACACACAGGGCATCTGCTAAGCTTCAACAAAGCTTCAAAAGAGCATCACTGAAGCACCACCGAAGCTTCATCCAAGCCCCACCGAAGCCTCATCAAAGCACCACCAAAGCCTCATCGAAACACCACTGAAGCATCAAAAACACACCTTGTTGAAGCAGTAGGAGCTTTAATTTTGCGTTGAAGCAAGTGTAAATGAGCCCCAAGGGCTAGTTTACACTTGCTTCAAAACAAGGCTTCAGGCACAATTTCTTAAAGCTCTCTGAACACCAGTCAAAGCACCTGTCACTAAAAAAATGGTTAGCCTACAGTCTTGTTTACACCTTGCTTTTGCTTTTCTTTGCTTCGGCTCCACTTCAAAAAATATACCCCATGTTGCTTTAGTGGTGCTTTAAAGCGTCTTCAAAGCCTCCATAGAGGTCTATGACAAAGCTTGCTTGAATCACCACCAAAGCACCACTGAAGCATCATCGAAGCACCACCGAAGTACCACCGGAGGTTCATCAAACACCACCGAAGCATCAAAAACACATCAAAAAAGCATGTTGAAGCAGTAGGCGTTTTACTGTGTGTTGAAGTCGAAGCAAGTGTAAATAAGCCCTAATACAACACACAATTCTAAACTGAACAAAAGGAAAAAAATGAAAGTCTAAATAATAATGAAAGTGCTCAGTCCCAAAAAACTGCAATGACGTCCAATATAAAAGATCCTTTCAGCATACAAAATTGTGCCATGCTGTACCTGCAACAATAGCAATCACTTGGTGTAACCAAATCACCGGGTGTGAAGTAAAGATCCCCACTCACCGGATGGAGTTGACCTCGTGTTGTATAACAAAATGAGTAAAATATGGCTTAGGTGGTCATTTGTGACCAAGGAGTATCCTCCAGCCACTCTCCGGTGTCTTTTCCTCGTGTTGGTGTGCCCAATAATTCCGGTAGCAGGATTTAGTAGGAGAAAGAAAGAGAAGAGCAGGCTTCTCATAGCATAAAATTGTTTTATATTTATTGTAAAAATCTCCATAGTAGGTTAACATAGATAAAAGTACCAAACATAGACATCTGCACTGTGTTATGAAAGCAGGGAGCTGCTGGGCATTGGTGTGCATTCCACCTGCACCAAGAGTTACGCACCGTGTGTTTTCCAAATTGATGTGTTTTGTCACCACGTGACATCTTCAGAAGCTGGAGGTCACGGTGCATGCCCTAATCCTTTATACAGTCCCCGCTACCCAGAATCCCACCCATTTCCTGTACATGAAAAACTTGATGTATATATTAAATGGCAATCCTGGAGTTCCTTAGCTCATCCAAAAAATAGGGAAGTGATACCAAGGTTCACAAAAATATACTATGGGGGCATATACATATCCTTTGCCACCCCTTAATACTAGCTCAATTTGTGGTTGGGTAGAGTATTACATGTGAAATGTTTGCCACTATACAATTATTGCCAATAGCAGCCTGTGCACAAAATATGTGGGAGTTGGTTCTCAGGGTGCTGGCTAGGAATCTATGCTCTGACTCATGAAACTATAAAATTAAACTATAAAAATAAAATGAAAAGGCCCCTATGTAGGTATCATACCATAACTCCCGATATGCCACACAGAGTATTGTCTTCTAACATACTGGGGTTGTTTTTACTAAAGGCAAATCCACTTTGCTCCACAAGTGCACTGCTAGTGCTCCACAAGTACACTTGGAAGTGCAGTCGATGTAGATCTGAGGGAAACATCTGAAATGAGGGGAAGCTCTGTTGATTTTATCATCCAATCATGTACATGCAAAAATGCTGTTTTTTATTTTCCTTGCATGTCCGCCTCGGATCTACAGCGACTGCACTTCCAAGTGCACGTGTGGAGCACTAGCAGTACACTTGTGGAGCACTAGCAGTGCACTTGTGGAGCAAAGTGGATTTGCCTTTAGTAAATAAACCCCACTGTAGATTGATTATTGGGTTGTATGCATCTAACTACATTGGAACTGCTGATGCTTGATGGGACTGCACTTTGAATTATGACCACTCAAATAGATATGTAGAGATCTCCTCTGGTGTTCCACTTTCCCTTTTTGTTTGATTCATCTAAGCAAGATTTTTGCTTATATATCCTACAGTTTTGGCTGCTTCCAGGGGATAGCTCTTTCCTATGTAGTTATGCATGGCCATTTACAGTAAAGCGCTCTCTGTAGTGGTTGGTCATCTGTCAGCGGGAATCCTGAAAAAGCAAAATATTGTGAAATGCGGCCGATTCCATACGCTTGCTGCACTTAGTTGTAATTGTTTGATATTACCGGCTTCTTTCATGATATGTCTTTATTGAGATGGTGCTTCTTTTTAATAAAATTAAATAAATATTTGTTTTTATATCAAAGTTTTCTGGTTTTTTTTCCCATTGTTAGGCATGTTTATAGTCCCTTTTTTGTTTAGAGTGGGATTTCTGCTTTAAGATGCAGTTTTTCTCCCCCTATAGTCTTTCTTTTTTTGTAAATACAATTGTTTGGGATGGTACCACAATGAAGATGCAACCAATATAATGCTCTTTTCACACACTAATCTACTACTGTATGGCTTATAAAATGTGATTCCCAATAATGGACCAAATGTCAAATTCTATCTTTTATTCATAGTGAGCAGTAGGAAACAGTAGCTGGAATCTGGTTGCTTTGTACAGTGCACTATCCTTCTGTTGCTATAGCATGGAGCTTTGACAGATCACAGATTCCACCACCTGTGCACCTGCCAGTTGCTGCTATACCATCTTCCCTAAAGTGATCCACTATAGATCTCTTTTCAGAGGGCAGTAAGTATTGCCACCAGTGTGATAGAACCCTTCAGGTGTCCTAGTGAGAAAAGGAGGAGGATGAGAAGCCATGTGGTCTTGGTCACACCAGTGCTGACAGGGAAATAATTAACTAAGCCCTTGTTCACATGTAAGTGTACACCCATGTGAGGACCTTGTTTGCTCAAACGGGGATATACAGGTGATCCAAACATTTCCATGCAGGCAGTCCCATTCCTGTCAATTGGGATGCAGCAACTGCAACAACAGCCGCTGCTTCCAAGTTGAATGCTATGTGGATGTGGGTACCCAAACACAGTGTGCGTTTGGGAACCCACATCTACATACACCCGCACGGATGACAAATTGGGAGCAGTGGCTGTGTCCATGCAGCTGCTGCACTCCAATTGACATGAATGAGTTTGCCAGCCAGGGTGCAGTCTGGGTTTGTCTGGGTGCCCTCAAACTACAGCACTTCTGACAATGAGTGAGTCACAGAAGTGGACTTTCTTCTGTTGCACTACATATATGGCATGTGTTTGTGCTGAGACTACAAGAAAAAATGGCACCCAGCTGCACACAGGACTGCAGACTTCAAAGCTAAAATAGTGAAAGTTGATCAGAATTGTCTTCAGCTTGGTTCTCCACCCATAGAAGAACCCCCCCCCCCCAATGCATTTTGAACATTTGGGGTTTAAACATAACAGCATATGTTTTATTGATTCATAAGTTATTTTACGATAATTAATATCATCATTAATTTTACTATCATTGCATAACTATTTTTGTACGTAATTATTTATTGATATCTATCCATCCATTATTTATTATTGACACTTAGATCTATGGCGCTGTCTATCTTTTTTTGTGTTTTTTCTGGATTACGCAAGGCTCCACTGATTATTTGATAGCTGCATTTCTATTCACTGGCATAGCCAACCAGAAGGACGGAGGGGGCACTACTAAAAGCTTTTTGATGATTTAGATGGTAGATATCGTCCCAAAACCCAAATAGAAGAGTAGGTACAGGAGAGCCTTTAGTATGCAGTTTTTGTGAATCTTGGTTTAAGGACAGGAAGGAAAGGCACTGTCACCCTAGATTGACAGCACACTGTCACCCCAGAGTTAGGAACCATTGTAGTGAAGTGTGCATCCATGCATGTAGTGTTTATCCTTAGTATGTATGGGTAGTCATCCAGTGTAAAAGCAACAATGGTAGTGATCCCCTCATTACTAATCCCTCTCTTGCCATAACAACATGACCAATAACAACTCCTCTGTTGCCATGGCAATGCATTTGTACATGCAGTCACCCAATGTAGCCGTGATAGTAATTAGTCTATGGGATCAGTGGAAAACCAACCATCCAATTCCTATGATATCGTAACAATGTAGTTCATAAATTTCTGTTTTTATCTGTTTCCAGCAAGCTCTGTGTTTTGTTCAAAACCCCAGTCTAGAGCTTAATTTGGGTAATAAATTCTTGCATGTCATTACTATGGAGCTTGTGGTCAAAGGAGGGTTCCATAGTCCATTTTCTATATTATCATAGTTAATAGTACACTTTTTTCCCTGTCTAACACACAGACTAAGTCATCATGATAGAAAAAGGTCATGGATATTAACCACTTCAATACAGGACTTTTACTTCCTGCCCAGACCAATTTTCAGCTTTCAGCGCTCTCATGCTTTGAATGACAATTACTCTCTCATGCTACACTGTACCCAAACAAAATTTTTTATCATTTTTTTCACACAAATAGAGCTTTCTTTTGGTGGTATTTAGGAACCTGTGGGTTTTTTATTTTTTGCGACATAAGTGGAAAAAGTGTGAAAATTTTGAAAAAAATAACTTTTTTTTAGTTTCTGTGATAAAATTTTGCAAATAAGTAATTTTTGTTCATAAATTTGGGCCAAAACCTATACTGATACCTATCTTTGATAAAAAAAATAACCCAAATAAGAGTATATTATTTGGTCTGTGTGAAAGTTGTAGAGTCTACAAGCTATGGTGCCAATCATTGAAAACTGATCACACCTGATGCACTGATGGTCTCATTTCTTGAGGCCCTGAAATGTCAGTAAAGTACAAATACCCCCCAAATGACCCCATTTTGAAAAGTAGACATTCCAAGGTATTTAGTAAGAGGCATGTTATTTGAAGTTGTACTTTTTTTCCCCACAATTCTTGGGAAAATTAAGAAATTATTATTTGTTTATTTTTTTTGCACAAAATTGTCATAACAACAAGTTATTTCTCACACACAGCATATGCATACTTCTAATTACATCCCAAAATACATTCTGCTACTCACCCCGAGTATGGCGATACCACATGTGTGAGACTTTTTCACAGCCTGGCCACATAGAGAGGTCCAACATGCAGGGAGCACCGTCATGCATTCTAGGAGCAGAATTTTCACATCTAATTTTCTAACGACCTATTACATTTTTGAAGGCCCTGGAGCACCAGCACAATGGAATTACCCACAAAATGACCCCATTTTGGAAAGCAAACACCCCAACGTATAATCTATGAGGCATTATGAGTCTTTCGAATTGTTCATTTTTTTCCTCAAGTCTTCGAAAAACGTGGAAAGAAAATGAAAACGCTTTTATTTTTACACAAAGTGGTCAATTTATGAGATATTTCTAACACATAGCATGCACATAGCAAAAATTACCCCCCAAAATATATTCTGCTAGTCATCCGCGATACCACATGTGTGAGACTTTTACACAGCCTGGACACATACAGAGGCCGAACATGCAGGGAGCACCGCCAGGCGTTCTAGGGGCATAAATTACACATACAATTTCATTCATACCCATCACATTTTTGAAGGCCCCGGAGCACCAGGACAGTGGAATTACCCACAAAATAACCCCATTTTGGAAAGCAAACACCCGAGGTATATTCTATGAGGCATGGCTGCAGATAGGTACTCGGGTACTCTAATGGGCTGCAGATAGGTACTCAGGTATTCTGATGGGCTGCAGATAGGTACTTGGGTACTTTGATGGGCTGGAGACAGGTACTCGGGTAATCTGATGGACTGGTAAAAGGTACTAAGGTACTCTGATGGGCTGCAGATAGGTACTCGGTTACTCAGATGGGTTGGTGACAGGTACTCGGGTAATCTGAAGGGCAGGTGACAGGTACTCGGGTACTCTGATGGGCTGGTGACAGGTACTCGGGTACTCAGGTGGGCAGGTGACAGGTACCCGGGTACGCTGATGGGCTGGTGACAGGTACTTGGGTACTCAGATGGGCAGGTGGCAGGTACTCTGGTACGCTGATGGTCTGGTGACAGGTACTCGGGTACGCTGATGGTCTGGTAACAGGTACTCGGGTACTCTAATGGGCAGGTCACAGGTACTCGGGTACTTTGCTGGGCGGGTGACAGGTACTCAGACTCTCTTATGTGCAGGTGACAGGTACTTGGGTACTCTGATGGGCTGGTTACAGGTACTTGGGTACTCAGATGGGCTGGTGACAGGTACTCGGGTACTCTGATGGTCTGATGACAGGTACTCAGGTACTCTGATGGGTTGGTGACAGGTACTCAGGTACTCTGATGGAATGGTGACAGGTACTCGGGTACTCAGATGGGATGGTGACAGGTACCCGGGTACTCAGATGGGCAGGTGACAGGTACTCGGGTACTTTGATGGGCAGGTGACAGGTACTCGGTACTCTGATGGTCTGGTGACAGGTACTCGGGTACTCTGATGGGATGGTGACAGGTACTCGGGTACCCTGATGGTTTAGTGACAGGTACTCGGGAACTCTGATGGTCTGGTGACAGGTACTCGGGTACTTTGATGGGTTGGTGACAGGTACTCGGGTACTCTGATGGGATGGTGACAGGTACTCGGGTACTCAGATGGTCTGGTGACAGGTACTCGGGTACTTTGATGGGCAGGTGACAGGTACTCAAACTCTCTTATGTGCAGGTGACAGGTACTTGGGTACTCTGATGGGCTGGTTACAGGTACTTGGGTACTCAGATGGGCTGGTGACAGGTACTCGGGTACTCTGATGGTCTGATGACAGGTACTCAGGTACTCTGATGGGTTGGTGACAGGTACTCAGGTACTCTGATGGAATGGTGACAGGTACTCGGGTACTCAGATGGGATGGTGACAGGTACCCGGGTACTCAGATGGGCAGGTGACAGGTACTCGGGTACTTTGATGGGCAGGTGACAGGTACTCGGGTACTCTGATGGTCTGGTGACAGGTACTCGGGTACTCTGATGGGATGGTGACAGGTACTCGGGTACCCTGATGGTTTAGTGACAGGTACTCGGGAACTCTGATGGTCTGGTGACAGGTACTCGGGTACTTTGATGGGTTGGTGACAGGTACTCGGGTACTCTGATGGGATGGTGACAGGTACTCGGGTACTCAGATGGTCTGGTGACAGGTACTCGGGTACTTTGATGGGCAGGTGACAGATACTCAGGTACTCTGATGGGATGGTGACAGGTACTTAGGTACTCAGATGGGATGGTGACAGGTACTCGGGTACTACTCTGATGGGATGGTGACAGGTACTCGAGTACTTTGATGGACAGGTGACAGGTACTCTGATGGACAGGTGACAGGTACTCTGATGGGCTGTGACAGGTACTTTGATGGGGTGGTGACAGGTACTCTTTATTGGGGGAGATGATCAGTGTGCTTGGTGTACAGTAGGCGGTAACAAGCTGTTACCGCAATCTCCCTGTCACACACGATTGGTGTGTGACAGGGAGATTGTTTGTTTACATCACATGACCGGCTGTGATTGACACAGCCGGTCACGTGGTAAAGAGCCAATTCTATTGGCTCTTTACACTGATCGGAGCTGGGCTTTGTCCGAGGCACAAGTCTCAGCCCTGATCGCCGCGATGCGCGCCCCCGGGGGTGCGCATGAGCGGCATGCACGTGGAGATCGGTAGTGACCAGCTGTGATTGGACACAGCCGGTCACGTGGTAAAGAGCCAATTTTATTGGCTCTTTACCCCAATCGGGGGGGGGACACAACCCCCCGGCACACCATCGATCCGCGATTGCCGCTCTGCAGACCCCCAGGGGCCCGCAGTAGCGGCGAGAAGCGGCCGACGTCATATGACGTCGGCCCGGATTGACGAGCGGTTCCTGCCCACGTCATTTTAACATGACTCGGTAAGGAACAGGTTAAATTGTAATTTCCTGCCAGTTCAGCATTTCTTTTTATGCCTCAGAAGATATCTTTACAAGATGTCTCTTAAAAAAATAATGATCGGCGGGCTTGAAAATTTTTTGACCGATGGTTCCAGAAATATATATCTTGTATACGTATGACCATCATGGAGGAGGCATGTACAGGCATGCTTATCTTTGTGCCTTGCAGGCAATGGAAATATTTTCACTGGTTGGAATACTCTATTTTGCCAGCTGAAATAGAAAGAAAACATAATCTTTTAACAATTACTATTTAGCTGATATAATGCAGTTTTAATTGCAAGGTAAAGCATAAATTATAAATGACCACTCCCTCAATATTATTGTAAAATTCAAAGACTTTTGTATTTTCTTCTTTTCTTAAAGTCTTAAACTTATATAACTTGTAAAATAAACCTTGACATCAGAATGAAATATTAGAAGTTCGAGAGACACATCATTTGGTTAACATGACCTGATCATCCCTTGTACTATAAAACTTGAGCTGATGTCCAGTAGATGACAGCTAATAAAAGAGAATGTTATTGCCAGGAAAGAATGCACCCTTGAATACTGACATATGGGTTGACATCAAAAGCGGAAAGTGCAGCAGATTCTGTATCAAGCTGCTTTAAATCTTTCATCTAGAGGTCTATGGCATTACAATCATAGCCCTATATTATGCATCAGTGATTTGCCCAAGTAAATACATTAACCAAGTGCTCTGAAAAAGTTGAGTAGCAAGGTTAGGATGCCATAAGTTTTACTCCTGACGTTGCAATAAGTTTCAGGTACTGGGGCTGATTGATTATAATTGGAAAAAAGAAGAATGAGTGCAAAAGTGAAGCTATTCGCTATCAGACATCAGACTTGTTGCTTCATTTTACCACAAAAGTTGGAACCTGAATGGTTGCAACTGGCAAGAATTTTGTGCTCATGTTCTTTTCCCTAGTTTTAATAAAGCAGCCCATTCCTTTCTACTGGCTGCTCCTTGTGTTGAATTTTTAATAGTTTATGTACTTATAAAGCAATAACATATCAAAGTTTACCTAAAGGAAAAAAATGGATTGGGGTCCCTGTCAAGATTTTATTGCTCTCTATGTCCTTACTAAGCGAGAGTCACTCACATAGACAATCCTCAATTTTGAGCTGTCACCAGAAAAGGAATAGGGGAGAATCTTTCAATCGGGATATTTGTACCCATGACAATTGTCTAAGAGGAAGTTTACCGAGTTCCTTCCTGTAGTGCATTCAGGACCAGAATTGAAGAGAAATCTCTCAAATTGGACACCTTGTAGATGAAACGCGTCGGATGTTGCTGACCCCAGATCGTTGTGCTTCTCCTGTTTGCCGGCAGTTTTTACCTTTGAACTCAATTTTTACTTGGAACATGTAAGTGCAATATTTTAATAAAACCCCCTTTTAAAAAGGTTTTATGCTATGTGAGGCTTATTATTGCATGTGCTGCATCGCCTCTGGAGAGTGGATTCCTGGGAGAGGACTCATCTGTTTGGCACAGCCCTTCTTTCCATCTGGCAATTCCTGAGTGGTGTCTAGCTCCACAGTGTCCCCATTGGAGGATTTGACCAAGGGAGTGTCTCCTGTGCCTGGATCCTAACAATATATTCAGGCTTGAATATATTGGCTTTCCGGTAAGCCTAATATTTGTACGGTGGAGGATTACACAAGATCTGAACACTTTGGGGTCTGCACAAACTTTCCTGAAACCTTTTTTTCTGCACTTTTTTCTTCTTGAAACTTTATTTGCACCAATTGCACATATTTGCACTAGTTGCACACCTTTTTTGAACTGATCCATAATATCAAGCATGAACTCTGGACTCTTATGATTATGAGCACTATTTTGACGGTTTTTGTTGTCCGTTGATTTAGTCATGATTACACCTTGCATTATTTAGTTTGTTTTGGTTTATATATGCACAAGCACTTTTTATGAGAACAATTTGATTACTATCCCCTCTACTACCACATTATATTTAGCAGGGCTAATCAATTCTTTGCCCAATAAAAATAACTCACTTAACGTCTATTTGGTTGAGCGCTACATATTTATTATATATTTTGATTCACAATTAGTTTGGTTATTGTGTGGCAGCCAACCCCTTTTTTTATTGTTTACACTTAGCGCGGTATATACTTTTTATATATCTAAGGGGCTACCTCACCACTACTATACCAGCCAGGGCCTCCCACCCGCTGGGGACACCCCCCCCCCCACCTACTCTGCAATGTACAAGTTAGAAAACGTTCTACATATACATTCCTTTTTAGCTTCTTAACTTAACTAGTTTCATAGGAAAATAGCTACTTGTACCTCCACCTTCCATTTGAGGATGCCCCACAGATGCTCAATAGGGTTTAGGTCTGGAGACATGCTTGGCCAGTCCATCACCTTTACCTTCAGTTTCTTTAGCAAGGCAATGGTCGTCTTGGAGGTGTTTCTGGGGTCATTATCATGTTGGAATACTGCCCTAAGGCCCAGTCTCCAATGGGAGGGGATCATGCTCTGCTTCAGTATGTCACAGTACATATTGGCATTCTTAGTTCCCTCAATGAACTGTAGCTCCCCAGTGCCGGCAACACACAGGCAGCCCCAGACCATAGCACTCCCACCACCATGCTTAACTGTAGGCAAGACACACTTGTCTTTGTCCTCCTCACCTGGTTGCCGCCACACACATTTGACATCATCTAAACCAAATAAGTTTATCTTGGTCTCATCAGACTACAGGACAGGGTACCAGTAATCCATGTCCTTAATCTGCTTGTCTTCAGCAAACTTTTTTCACAGCTTTTTTGTGCAACATCTTTAGAAAAGGCTTCCTTCCGGTATGACAGACATGCAGACTGTATGGTCTGAGCACTGACAGGCTGACCCCCCACCTCTGCAACCTCTGCAGCAATGCTGGTAGCACTCATATGTCTATTTCCCAAAGACAACCTCTGGATATGATGCTGAGCACATACATTCAACTTATTTGGTTGACCATGTATTAATTTCGACCATGGCGAGGCCTGTTCTGAGTGGAACCTGTCCTGTTAAACCACTGTATGGTCTTGGCCACCGTGCTGCAGCTCAGTTTCAGGGTCTTGGAATCTTCCTCTAGCCTAGACCATCTTTATGTAGAGCAACAATTCTTTTTTTCAGATCCTCAGAGATTCCGTGCCATAAGGTGCCATGTTGAACTTTCAGTGACCAGTATGAGAGAGTGAGAGTGATAACATCAAATTTAACACGCCTGTTCCCCATTCACACCTGAGACCTTGTAACACTAAAAAGTCACGACACTGGGGAGGGAAAATGGCTAATTGGGCCCAATTCGGACATTTTCACTTAGGGGTGTACTCACTTTTGTTGCCAGCAGTTTAGACATTAATGGTTGTGTGTTGAGTTATTTTGAGGGGACAGCAAATTTACACTTTTATAAAAGCTGTACACTCACTACTTTACATTGTAGAAAAGTGTCATTTCTTCAGTGATGACACATGAAAAGATCTAATAAAATATTTACAAAAATGTGAGGGGTGTACTCACTTTTGTGAGATACTGTATATCTAACCTGCCAATGTAGCTTTAAATTTTTCATATTGGTTTCTAACCATACGAATCCACCACTCAGCCTCCAAAATTCTATCTACCTCCCTTTTCCAGTCCATCAAGGTGGGAAATATGGGTTGTCTCCAAAACCTAGGTATCAATACCTATGCTGCATTCAGCAGATGTGGGGTGACACTCTTTTTATAAAATTTAATGGAGGATAGCATCCCATAGAAACGGTAATGTAGAGGGGAAAACGCTCTAGGTCTAAGTGTCATTTTATTAATCCCTGGAGAGACCGCCTCCCAGAATAAATTGATCTTAGGGCACGTCTACCACAGAGGAAGGAAAGTACCCCGCTTATCACATCCCTTTGTCCGGAATATACCCTCCAGCTGGTGGCGCTGTGGCTCAGGGGTCCATGGGCTGCAGTTCCAGTATCCACCAGCGGGTGTCAGTAAGGGCTCACCTGTTGATGGCTCCTGGATCCATGGGCTGCAGTTCCAGTGTCCACCAGCGGGTGTCTCCCAGCAATCAGAGGCTCAGGAGTCACCACCTGATGCTTGTTACAGGAAGGATATTTAAACTCTGTCTTCCATGTGTTTAGTGCCTTGGCGTTCGTCTGCATGTGCCTCTGAACCCGAATCCTGAATCTTGAATCCTGAATCTCAAATTCTGAATTCTGTATCCTGTATTCTGAATCTGCTCCGGGACCCCTGTCTGCAGCCTGATCTTCCCCCAGCGTTCCCCAGCATCTTCTCCCTGTTCCTGTCCTGTCCTGCTCCCTGCCCCCTCTACTGATCTCCCGTGTATGACCCTGGCCTGGCGTTTACGATTTGGACATTTCCCTTTACCTATTTAGGCAGTTTTCACTATTTCTGTTATTTGGTTGGTTACACTGCTTGTTATATTAGATGTGCGTTTGGATCACCATTTACTTATCTTTTTAATAAATCACCTTATTCACTTACACTTGTGTCTGGTATTCTCTGTGCAGTTCACACATTTCTGGTCGCATCAGTTGCTGACACCCTTCCAGCAACAAGCATCCGCCCCTGGAAACATCTGTGTTATGTGCACTGGCATCCGGTACCATCTAGTTAGGAATTCAGGTCATTATTTTTTTTATCCATTTGGGTTTTAACCATTCCTTACTCTATCTAAATTAAAAAAAAAACATCTTCATATATATTTTAAGTAGCATTTTATTCATAATATTATGATATAATATAATATATTATAATTTTGCAAACCCCAGCTTAGAGGAAATTCCAATGAAATCTATGGGGGGCAAATATTTAGGTCTAATAGGAAATCTAGGGTCGTGTAAAGCTGGGCACTGCCCTGGGGGACATGTACAAATGCAAAACAAAATGTAAAAAAATTCTATACAGCAGGGAAAGGGCCTTTTTCATTCAGCTTTAAGGGTAGCATTGAAAACACATAAATCATTTAAATACTGTAATGGAAATTTGTAAGTTCTGTATATAATTGTATTCTATTTTGTATGTATTGCACACTGCACTCATTGTGCACACAGCAATAATAATGTTTTCATTACATGTTTGCATTCCTTCGAGTCCTGATTAGAACTAGTCTGCCTATGTTACGCCCCTTGTTACCATACAAGTACAATTGTAATATTAATGTGATACCTACGTAATCATGTGTATAAAAACCTTCATGTGTATAAAAACCTTCAATTGCGTCATAATAAAGCAGAGCAGTTATTTGGAGAGATGATGAGTGTATCTTTTGTGTCTGTTCACAACTGCAGTAGTTATTAATGTGAAACCACTAATCAATATGAGGATAGGAGTTGCCTATCTATAAAATTCCATGTCAGATGGTGAGACAGACTGGAGGGGATTTACAGGTGACCCCCTGAGAATCCGAAACAAGGTACTTGAGACGATTTGGGAATTTCTGATAACCAGCCGGCTGAGGTAAGCCTTTTGCTTACATTTCAGTTATCAGACTTCCTTGATCGGTAAGGCATTTTCTGGACAAAGGGTACCAATTTTACACCCCTTAATCGAACTGTATTGATTGGTGGTTATATGTTATGTTGTCACTGTATACTGTCCATCAAAGTGTTATAGATAAGAAAAGGAAGAATAGTGCTGTTCACAGGTATATGAAGTATACATCTGCTAGATAAAGTAGTTTAGAGGCAAGAGGGTATAGGCACAAGTAGAGAAGAGAGAAGACTGGCCAGTCATGGGCATTAAATTAAGTAAGAGAAATGAAGGGTAAGAGACCCTCAAAAATGCCCAGCGCAAGAGGAGCTCTATAAAATATATGAACCGAAGGTGCGGTTCCCTCCTATACTGAGCCTCTAGATAAATGGTAAGAATACACAGCGATCCACAATGGGTAACTGGGTTACCAAAGGACTAAGAATTATGCAGATTTAAACAGCTAGAGCAGTGGTGTCAAACTCACTTTCATTGTGGGCCACATCAGCATTATGATTGCCCATAAAAGGGCCGGTTGTATCTTTAAGACTATACGTCCAGAGCATCCCCTTCCCTTACATTAGATGTCAAGAGTCACCCCCACCATCAGAAGTTGAATCATCCACCCTCCCTTACATCAAAGTGCACCCCCTTACCTTATGATGCTGTTGGGAAGAAGCTGGATGCATTCCTGGAAAGCAGAAAGTACAGGGTCTGGAGGAGGACCAGAGGTGGGCTAAAGCTCCCCTGCAGCTGCAGGAGAGGTGCGAGGGCCACATGAAATGGCCCTGGAGGGCCGGATTCGGCCCGCGGGCCTTGTGTTTGACACCTGTGAGCTAGAGGAACAGCTACCTATGTGAGCAGGTTGAATGAAGGGTGACAGACAATTAACACTAGACAGAAAGGGATATTTTGATGTTAAGTTGTGGGATGAATTTAGGGTCAGGCACTACAACTAGTAAATAGTGTTGAGCGAACCCGGACTGTAACGTTCGGGTCCGTACCGAACTTTAGGGTGTCCGTGGCACGGACCCGGACCCGGACATTTCAAAAATCGTTCGGGTGCTTGCAATGTCAGGCCCAAGCGAGTTGTGATAAATGATCAACATCACGGACTGGGATTTAAGTAGGGTGTTGAATTGTAGTTTTATAGGGAAAGACAGATCACAATTAACAGACAGTGGGAAGTAAGTTGGACGAGTGTATCCATCGACAAGGAGATCGAGTGTCCACAGTTTGTGTTCCGGGCGCCCGGCTTAGGCCGGGAGGTCCCGGTAAAGTACACCGGGAGCGTGGAGAGGACGTCGACGTCCCCTCGAAATCGGGTGGAGACCAGGAGGAGGTCTGGGACATGAAAGA
>BLSH010433274.1:292862-307380 GCA_018402905.1 Glandirana rugosa | reverse complement strand
TAGGCTCCTACTCCACATCCACCCCCCTTCCTGTTATTTTACTTGATTTTAATTTATTTTCCCTATCCCCATTTATTTGTAGGGCACTTGCCCTAGTTTGAAGATGATTTTAGAACAGTTATATGGCTTCTACCGTTAATTAATACTTTTCAGACACAGTTTGAAGATGATCCACATTCACCTCCATTTTTGCTTTTTTATGTTTTTATTTTTTTAAAAATATTTACAGTTATTTCCCTGTCCCCATTTTTTTGTAGGGCACTTGCCCTACCCTTACCCCCATTTTACTTCCTTTTGCAGCCCTCTGGGGCTTTCCAGGACTTTCCTACAGCCATTTTTGTGCCTAAAAGTTCGGGTCCCCATTGATTTCAATGGGGTTCGTTGTCCGTGCGATCGTTCGGGTTCCGTCCGGACCCGGACCCGGACTTTGTCCCGAAGTTCGGACGGACCAGCAGAACCCGAACTTCCAGGTGTTCGCTCAACTCTACTAGTAAATTCTAAAAGAGAGTAATGAAAGTCAAAACAGAACACTTTATATGTTGTCAGAGAGGGAAGATGGGATGAGCACTGTGGCTGCCTCTTTGATCATAGAAGCTACAGTATGTGAAGTATGGGATTACAGTACAAGGGATGCAAGGGATATCAGAATAAAATAAGGAAAGCTGAATTTAGGGAGGTAAAACTAGCAAGCAGGGACATTTTGAAGAGCGTTAAAAGGAAGTGAGAGTATGATATGCATGTGTTGTGTACATATGGGAAAAATGCGAGCGATTTTAGAGAGATAATTGTGTTTGTGTGTAAATGCTGGAACCTTTAGTCCCACATCATGTGTGCCCTGTGCAGCTGTGACCCCCCTCCCTTTTCTTTTTCCCATGAAAGAATATGCTGGATGAGACATGAGTCTGTGGGGTAGTGATAAGCTGGAAGGACATCTATGCTAATTTCTGTTTTTTTAAAAAATGTAATAACAAAAGGAGCTGAGTTAATGAATGCAACGATAAACAACGTAATCACAATTATTTTGATCTGTTTTCCAAACATGGTAAAATGAAAGCTACATTTAAATGCATACATAGAAATATGCACAAAGTATAGAATAATGCAAATTAAATATCATTTGATAGTGTAAACAGTGCATTTAAAAAAAGGGAAATTAAGTAAAATGTCCTCCTTTAAAGAAATATATCTGTGGATATACTGGGTGGGCCATTTCTATGGATACACCTTAATAAAAATGGGAATGGTTAGTGATATTAACTTCCTGTTTATGGCACATTAGTATATGTGAGGGGGGAAACTTTTCAAGATGGGTGGTGACCATGGCGGCCATTTTGAAGTCAGCCATTTTGAATCCAACTTTTGTTTTTTCAATAGGAAGAGGGTCATGTGACACATCAAACTTATTGGGAATTTCCCAAGAAAAACAATGGTGTGCTTGGTTTTAATGTAACTTTATTCTTTCATGAGTTATTTACAAGTTTCTGACCACTTATAAAATGTGTTCAATGTGCTGCCCATTGTGTTGGATTCTCCCACTCTTCACACACTGATAGCAACACCGCAGGAGAAATGCTAGCACAGGCTTCCAGTATCCGTAGTTTCAGGTGCTGCACATCTTGTATCTTCACAGCACATGGTTTTTTTATGGTTTTTATGGTCAGTAAAACCCTCTTCCTATTGAAAAAACAAAAGTTAGATTCAAAACACCCGACTTCAAAATGGCCACCATGGTCACTACCCATCTTGAAAAGTTTCCCCCCTCACATATACCAATGTGCCACAAACAGGAAGTTAATATCACCAACCATTCCCATTTTATTAAGGTGTATCCATATAAATGGCCCACCCTGTATATAAAATGTATGAGTTTCACTTTTTGAATTGAATTAATGAAATAAATTAACTTTTTGATGATATTCTTATTTTTATGCACCAGTATATATGTGGAACTTAAAACAGTGTGCTTAATTACATGAAAATGAAAACAAATATAACTTGAGATAATATTAAGATGTACGCCAACCAATAAAATTGTGGAAGTGCAGCAATTTTGAGATTTTGAAAAAATGCTCAAGAATTTGACCTTAATAGGCTTTCCGAAACCATCACATGCATACATAAAAATCTAACCAAAAATGAGTGTAAAGATTCAAAGTCAAAATTCTGAAAATGCAAACAAGCATTTCCATAAAATGAAAACAACTGCCTGCAGTGCTTCCAAAATCCTCTTGTGTATCTTCTCAGATGAAGCAATCGACCACCACCCAAAGGTAGCTAAACTCACCAGAAAAAAAGACCTATTATTATAGAAGGTCTAAACAGTGCCGGTATAGTGCAGCAGTATTTTCCTCCAATTGATATTTATTCCCATCCAACATATATCTTCATAACCAGAGGAATTCATTGGTGTATAACTCACAATAAGACGGAAAACAGTGCACATGATGTAAAACTATGTATTCAAAAAAAGGGTTAAAAAGCAACACACATAGAGAGTACATCAACGCACTATAGATATAGCATGTGTGACGTTATGTGAGGTGCGATGGTGGACGGGCGATATTTGTCGCCTCGCATGCGCTCACTTGGAGTGGACTGGTGAGAGTCCGACCCAGGTTTGCCAGCCACCGTGGCAGAGCTGGTTCCGGCCCAGAGTTTCTGGTCCACCCAAATCCCACTCCAGCTGCTTGAAATAACCATATTAAGAGAGCTAAGACCTTGAGTGTTGGTTGCTCTAAGGACTTTCTAAGGTTTTCATTTGTTTGTTTGAAGGTGTCAGGGACAAGCCCGACACTGTATTGAGAGGTATCCTGCTCTGTACTGGTTTAGCACAGGACGGCAAGGTTTGTTTTTGGTATCTTTCTTTGTTTTATAACCTGCAACCTTTATCAAATAAAACTGGCAACCCGCCAGATTTTAAGAAAGTTTGCCTACAAGCTGCCTTCTTCCCAGGAAAGGTGATCCACGCGAGCTAATCTCCCACACATGTGAGAGAGGGTCATGGACTGAGAGGAAGGGTCATGATTGAACTTAATTTGTTTCCTCCTGTGAGAAATACAGCAATTCCTACCTTTTCTTTGTGTGTATTAAATATAGAGCAAGACAAACCCCAATATGAAAAATGTTTTAAAACACATTATCAATTAAATTACAATTACTGTTATTGGGTCAGTTCCAAAATTATTTTTGATTGGTTGCCATAGATTACTAAGCTTTATTCAGCCCCTTTGTGTTGGTTTATTGAATATTTTCAGTTTTTAAAATATGTTCAAATAGTTCAAAGAATTCCTTAGATCAAGGGTTCATGAACATTTTTAAACACAAGGACAGTTTACTGTCCTTTAGACTTTAGGAAGATCAGACTGTAGCCAGAAAATGCCCCATCATCAATGTAATAAATAGTGCTCCATCATTGGTGGCAGTAGAAAGAACAGTGCCCCATGGTTGGTATCAGCAGGAATAGTGCTCCATCATTAGTGTCAATGGGAGGAATATTATTAATATATATATATTTTTTTTCAATAAGGAATATTATTATTATTATACTTATAAAGCATCAACAGTTTAGTGCCCATTCTTGTTGTCATTGGGGGTAATAGTGCTCATTCTTAGTATCAGTGGGATTATTAGTGCCCCATCGTTGGTGTCAGTGCTGAGGAATAGTGCTCCATCGTTAGTGTCAATGGGAGGTATACTCCTATTTTTGATGTCAGCGGGACTAATAGTGCCCCATCCTTGTTGTCAATGCTAACGAATAGTACTATATTGTTAGTGTCAAAGGAAGTAATTAGAGTGTTTGGCGCATAACCTCTAACATAAAGTGCATTAGTTCAAAAAGTGCTGTAAATAATAATAGTCTCTATGTAAATCAGGCAATTATGATGGTGAATTCATAAAATGCAATATTGATTGGCAAAAAATATAGTTGATGAAAAAAATGCAAAACGTGCTGTAAATATTAACCAATATGAATCAAACTAGCACAAATTATAAATTAATGCTATGACAATGAGCAAAAAAAGTTAATCAGAAATCAAATAAAAGAGGAGTCCATAACCGAGTTTTTTGAAAGTGACGAAGTGCAGTATAAACTTTCAAGATGTGCTTCACCACAAAACATTTGTCAGGGGTTTGCACTTACCAAAACGCAGATTGTATAAGTCCCAACAGCCTTTGCAGCTGTCAGCTTGTAGTTTCAGTGAACTACCTTGACGCTGTTCAGTGCCCTGGTAGTTCATTCAGTCTTCTTGTCAGTGTGTATCTGCCTGGCCATACGAGGTACGAGTAGACAGATACCCTGAGAAGTCTGCAATGCTTTCCAGGCTCCAAGTAAAAAAAATAATAAATTCACATTTATTATATACAGTTCCTCATAAATGTCTACTGTACAAACTTAGGTCTGCCTGCATGGTCCAAACGGTGAGGACATGGATTGAAAGCTGGCTACGGGGGTGAGTCCAGAGGGTGGTAATGGGGAGTACTCAGAATGGTCGGTGTGGAGAGTGGGGTCCTCCAGGGTTCTGTCCTGGGACCAATCCTGTTTAATTTATTCATAAACAATCTGGAGAATGGGATAAACAGCCTAATCTTGGTATTTGCAGACGATACTAAGCTATGCAGGGCACTAATTTAACCGCAGGATGTGGAAACCTTGCAAGAAGATCTGGACAAATTAATGGAGTGGGCGAATACATGGCAAATGAGATTTAATGTAGAGAAATGTAAAATAATGCATCTGGGGGCCAAAAATATGAAGGCAAACTACTCACTAGGGGGAGAACCTCTGGGGGAATCTAGGATGGAAAAGGACCTAGGGGTCCTAGTAGATGACAGGCTCAGCAATGGCAGGCAATGCCAAGCTGCTGCAAGCAAAGCCAACAGGATATTTACATGCATTAAAAAGGGAATAAATTCCAGAGATAAAACCATAATTCTCCTATCATAGAAAACTCTAGTCCGGCCGCACCTTGAGTATGCCGTCCAATTCTGGTCACCAGTCCATAGGAGGAATGTACTGGAACTGGTGAGGGTCTAGAGAAGAGCAACAAAGCTGATTAAGGGATTGGAGGACCTTAGTTATGAGGAAAGAATACGAGCACTGAACTTATTCTCTCTGGAGAAGAGACGCTTGAGAGGGGATATGATTTAATTGTACAAATACAGTAATGGTGACCCCACAATAGGGAAAAACTTTACAGTGCAAGGGAATATAAAAAGACACGCGCCCATTCACTAAAACTAGAAGAAATGCAGTTTAACTTTAGACTGCATAGAGGGTTCTTTATGGTAAGAGCAGTGAGGATGTGGAACTCTCTTCCCCAAGCAGTGGTTTCAGCAGGGAGCATGGATAATTAAAAAAAACTATTGGATAGGCACCTAAACAACCACAATATACAGGGTTATACAATATAATATTGACATAAAAACACACACACACACACAAAGGTTGAACTTGATGGACTTTTTTCAACCTCACAAACTATGTAACTATGTAACTTTTTGCAAAAAAGATGTGCATTTATTATTTTTTAAAAGGTGAATAAACGAATCCTTTAAGATAAAAACCTTATGTGTTCAGCTCCCTGCCCAGTCTCCCTAATACTTATCTGAGCCTGATCTTGATCCAGAGAGCAACTTTTCTCCTGGCTCTCCCCCTCCTCATTTGCTCAGACACAGCAGCGGAGCCGTTGGCTCCATCTGCTATCAATCACAGCCAGGGAGGAGGGAGTGGGGCAGGGCAGGGGCGAGCCCCCTTGCATGCCCCCACAGCAGGCAGCTTGCTATGGGAGCACTCAGCAGGGGGGAGGAGCCCAGGGCACTGGCAGGGAGCCCGAGAAGAGGAGGATCAAGGCTGCTCTGTGCCAAAACATTGCCCGGAGCAGGAAAGTTTAACATGTTTGTAATATAAAACAACAAGATTCCTTTAGTATCATGTTAATTTGTTAGTCAAGTCCATCTAAATCTGCTAGTCTAGTGCTACCCTCTCTCCATGCCATTATATAGAATGGTACATCGGGACGAACATCTGTGCGCAGGCCAATACATAGTTGCATGCGTGATCATATGTGTGCATGTCTGCCACTAATGATGGCTCCATACAGGCTATTCTGCTGTCTTTCCGTGAAACCTGCTATTTACAAGTCTGTATCTGACTATCTGTTATCTACCCACCCTGCCTTAACTACTTCTGATATCCGCCCATACCGACCCTGGCTTGCAGGGACTAAACCCCTGCCTGCCTCTATTCTTGGCCTGCTCATCCATTACCAACTCCCCCAGCCTGAATTTGACTAATTCGATTCTGCCTACATAATTACACTTAATTCCATCATCAGTTTCCAACCAGGCTTTCCTGACTTTGCTGATCATCTATCTTCTGCTCAGCCTGTCTGCACTGATCATCTGACCTCTGTCTCTGCTGATCTTCAGCCTGCTGCCTCAGTTTTCCCGACAAGTACGTGACACCACATTGCTTCTCCATCCAAGGTGGAGCCACCCTAAGAGTACTGTGGTACTGGCCCAATCCTCAGGCTGAAATAAAGGGAAAACCCTAAAAGAAAACTAGTGCAGCCACCACATTTAAGAACCAGTAAGTATATTACATTTTTTTTTTTTTTTGGTTTAATAGCACTTTAAGGAAAGGTAATGGTAGTGTAGGGCATAGAAATCAATGAAAGGGTAGATGTGAGTTTACAAAAGCAATAAAGCGCACCTCTGTATGTTTGCAAATGACCCACTAAGCAGTTTTTCTCTTTTACTGCTTTCATACATATTGTCCCAGTGTGAGCCTGTATAAACTCAAATAACATACTCTGTTCTGGATTCAGAAGAGCTTCCCGCTAGAAGGAAACTATTAGAAAAAAAGAATTCTAGCACTGGAGAACAGCAATAATTTTACACCGTCCTCTGTCTCTAGAACAATAACACTTGCAGCATCCCTTGTGAAATGATGCTCATGATTCTTGGTACAAGAGCACAATGATTTTTATCCCCGCAGGATACAATCTGATACTGTAACATTTTTGGCTAGAGTGTGATTGACATTTTGAGCTCAGCAAATGGGGTCTAAAATGTTCTGTGTAATATATTCTCTTATGTTCTTTTTAAATAAGGCATGTGTAGGTCATGATACAAAACACTCGAGTCAAAGCAATTGCAGCCATTTGTGCTTACAAGGTGTGTTTAATTAAAACCTAACAGAACACTGACCCATAACTAGAAAAAGGACTTAAAGCATTTGTTACCCCAACATTTCATATTCCTGATATGCGTCTGCTGTGCCACGTACTTGTATGAGAAAGTATCCTGTTATTTTTGTATTGCTTCCTTTGTGTGAAATCCCTGGTGATCCTGCCAGTCCCCTTCAGTGGCAGCTGGTGCTCAGTATTTTGGGGGGGAGGGAAAACTAACACCACCCCCCCACGGGAGATGGACGGCGGCGATCACCCCACCCCAGTCCTAAGTCTACCTGGCCAAACGGGGCTTCCTAATTGGCTGGTTAGGAGAATCAGGAAGACAATAGCGAATATTAATGCGCTATTGTCACACAAGTACACCCTTTTTTGAAGCCAGTTTGAGCCTCTGGCTCTAATCATGTGCTTCAAGAAAAAAGAACACCATTGGAATCCATGCGTCCAGTGCCCTGCATGTAGATTAGAGGGCCGGACGCATGGATTGGGGGGCGGCACACCTGCGCCCTTCATTTAAAACTGACCACACTAAGCAGGAAAGCACAACGTGGTCAGTTCTCTAGCTATGCTGGGAACTCAGTGTACTCTCCTCCAATCATCAGACTTCTCCTGACCCTCCCCTGCTGCACATCCATTCATAGGCAAGCTCAGTGTGCTGCTGCTTCTTCTCCTCCCCCCAGCACATATGCAGCTAAAAACAGAGGGAATGGGATCATTTATGAAAAGGAGAAAAAAGGTGGTTATAATGTTTATTTTATCTACACAAAAAGGTTTTCCTTTCATTTCTATGGGTGGTGATTGTTTACAATGACTTTAACTCCAGTTTAGATCAAAGCAGTCTTCAGTTTTAGTAAATTATCTAGAAAAAAATGGTCCTTTCAGTGGGATCTCTATTATACATATGTTGAGTGATTAGGGAGCGCCTGTAAAGTTTATTTTTAAGGGAATTCCATGCAGTAGTATTGGAGATTGCACAAAATAATCACTACTGACAGGACAAGATCATCATGAATCATAACTGGCTATAGGTTTAAAGATAGTTCTTTAAGCTAGGACCAAACTGAAATTGAAAAAGAGCCTGGAACATAAAGCAGGCCAACCTTCTCTGAAATAGGTGACTGAATTGCCAAGCTTGGTGGATAAATAGCATAAATGAATTGGTACCCTCTACTAAATGATTATCATTGTAAGACCTAAATGCTACTGAAGCCTACAAAGCACATATCAGCCACAAAATAGAGTTCTTACTTATTAAGGAGATATTACAATTAGACAGCTCTACCTGCATTTGAAAATACTAACACAATGGTTGATTTACTAAAACTGGATAGTGCAAAATTGGGTGCAACTCTGCATTGAAAACAGTTAGCTTCCAGGTTTGTTTGTTTTTTTCAAAGCTTTATTGAACAAGCTGAAATAAAAAGCTGATTGGCTACCATGAACAGCTGCACCAGGTTTTGCAGATTAGTAAATCAACCACAATGTAACAGATATGTGTTAAAGTGGTTGTCAAGTCTTGGGGGAAAAAAAACACCTGCAAGAGAAAGGCATAATGAGCTAGTATGCATCGCATACTAGCTCATTATGAAATGCTTACCTTAGATCGATGCTGTTGCAGCGGTCTCCGAGCACCGCTGTGACTGGCATCATGTTGTGTCCATCGTCTTCCGGGATCCTGGGCTCCGACCAATCACAGTGTGGACTCCAGCGCTGTGATTGGCAGGAGCTGTGCTGACGTCACTCCCGCGCATGTGCACGGGAGCCGTCATTTACGGCACACTTAGTGAAGAAATGGTCTGTTTCTTCACTGCGCATGTGCCGATGACGTCAGCACATGCATATACAGGGAATATCTCCTAAATGGTGCAAGTTTAGGAGATATTCCCAGGACCTACAGGTAAGCCTTATTATAGGCTTACATGTAGTTTAAAGTGGCTGTCATGACTTGACAACCACTTTAAAGTAGCTGTAAATGCTAACTGAATAACATCAGGTTTGCTAAAGTAATGTGTAGCATAAACAACTGACCTTTTGAATACTGTTTTTACATTTTGTTGATCCCTTGTTGCATATCAGTACTGTTGATCTTCTACAGCTTCTTTGCAGCCACTTTCTGCCTACAGGCATGCTGGCTGCATGGCATTACTAATTGTGGGTTTCTTCATTGTGACAAAATGGACCTTGCCTCTGTGATGGTCATCAGCACAGTCACTTATAGACTTCACTGAGAAAACAATACAATGACAACACAGGAGCAACACTGGGAAACAGGAACAGAGTGTTGTCACACTATAACAGGGGCTGCATGGCAGGATCACTGGATATTATTTTATTGAAAGCTGAAAACTGAAAAATATAGAACATTGCACCTGATGTTACATTAATATTTTAAGGCCTAAAGCTTAAGGCTGGGTTCACACCATAGCAGTGCGAATTTCAGCTTGTTTGCCTGTGAGAAGGACTGGAGCCGCCATTTGGTGGCTCCTGTCCATTCTCACAGTGCAGCAGCTGCCCAGGAGGGGGAGGTGCTGCGAGCAGGGGGAAAGATCCCCGTTCAATGCGGAATACATCTACGTGTCAGATGCGTTCCCATTGAACTTAATGGGTTGGTAATTCGCACCGCACTTCACAGAAAATGCACACGTTTTCTGTGCAATGTGGATTGCGAATGCACCGCACATATGAGATCCGGACACATTGAAAACAATGTGTTTTCAAGTGTCCTGTGAATTGGATGCTGTGTAAGCCGCATTCAATTCACATAGGTGTGAACCCAGCCTCAAGCTGACCATAGACATTAGAATTTCAAATGAAAATTATTCGGCAAAGTCTTACGAAAATTCTCAGAACATTCAAATGTTGCTCAAAAGATTTATTTTGCTTTTAACATTTGATTTTGGAAGATTTTTTTGGATATTACCAGGAACACGTCAGACTCTCTTGTTAAAGTAAGGAGTAAAATATCTCCAGTGAGTGCAGGAGAAGTTGGGGGGTCATGGGGAGTGGATTTGTGAGCATTATATTATTATGAGAAATTACACTTGCTGTAGACAGATGGAGAATAACACACCACACTGAGCACTGACTGATTGGCTTTGATATTGCAAGGTGATACAGAGCACATTCATATTAATTGAGTTGAATATGCTACTGGTGATGTGGGATTTGGCAGCACTGTGCCCTCTATAGGTTTATACATATAAGCACCCTGAAAAAATATCTTGAGGCACCTCCTTCTAATATGTAAAAAACATAAATGTTATTTATCAATAGGAAACCTGAGTCTGGGACAATGCAAACAATCACCGTGATAAAATTGATATCACGTCAGAGATCACCCCATCATGCTCCCCTATCACAGAGTCAAAGCTCCCCATCACAGCAAAGTCCTCTCCTTGCAGTACCTTGGGGAAACCCAAATTGCACCCTAATTCAGAAACACTGACCTAGACTAAGGTAAGGTTTCCTTGGTTAAAAAAGGAGTAAGGTTGAGCAGTTCCTTTGCTCCAAGTCAAAGCATAGTGTTCATCATCATCATTCTGTATTGAACTGACATTGTCAGATGTTTAGTTGTGGCTAATTGGGATGGAACCTCACTTTTGTGCTTCTGAAAAAATCTCTTTTCTCACACCATCAATATTTATTTTTGGTGTAATGGGCACTGGAATGGCATCTGCTGGTATAAATCACACTGCCACCCTTCTTTTAGGTGAAACTAATTTCTAAATCATAATTACTGCTATATGTATATTATAAAACAAAAGTGCAGCACATATATTATGCTAAATTTATTAAAAAGTGATAGTCATTTGTGCAATATTTTCAGCAATAAAGTATGTGAAAATGTCCAAAAATACACCATGACATGTATTAATCAGTGAACCTCCAAAGTGAGTATAAGAAAAAAGTCCCAAAAAAGTCTCAAACAATGACTTCTTGTGTGCTTGGAAAATGATCCAGGAATAGTCAGGGTGACAACCAAGCAAAGATCCACACAAGAGGCTTACCTTGCCAGTGACCCCCTTATTCAGAGTGGTCAAAACTTGCTCTGTCGGGCAATAAAGATGGATCACATGGAAGGAATAAGCACCAACACAAGAATCTTCTGGCAGCAATGGAGATATGTCCAGCAATCAGATAAGCTCAAACTCGCTTTCAGCAGACCGCAACAGATATAAAGTAAGGGCTCAACATAGTGTAATATTGTAAAAACACGTTAATTTATTGTAAAGTATTGCACTTACATGGTTAAAACTTGCAAAACAGCAAGTTTAAAAAAATGGCAGAAACGAATACAGTTTATAACTCCAGTAACTAAAATGGGCGATGTTTGGCCGCACATGCGCAGTAGTGTGTGTACGTGGCTCCGCCCAGTGATTATCACTTTTTTTTTATAGATTTAGCATAATATATGTGCTGCACTTTTTTTTATGTTATTCCATGTACCTGATATAATAGGTATAAGTGTTCAGCAGATATCACTTGTTCAAATCACTAACGCAGATTTTTTCCTCTTTTTCTACTTTTCAAATAGCAACTTTTATCATAAAACAAATAGGCATGTCTCAGGCCACAAGAGTAATGTAAAAGAATATATGATTTTTAATATGCTTTTCACAAATGTGCAATACAATTTCATTTTTTCCACCAATACTCAAATATGAAAAAAATGGCAATGCTGTTTGTGTTCATACAGGGTATACAAAAGGACCTTTTTTTTTTTAACCAAAAAAAAAAAACTTAAATGTTGGCCAGACTTTTAAAGCCACAACAACAAGAAGTTATTATTACATGCACAGTTCTATTTTATTTTTTTTATAGTCAGCATAGTGTAAAAAGTGAAAGAGCACTATAAATGTGTTGACCGTGTGTATGCAAAGTGACAAAATAGATATGGTAGCTTTGTTCTTACATACTGACGCCTGCTGGCACACACAGCACAGTCCGTTTTTTTTTTCTTTCTGGGATTGAAAGCAAAAGGCTGAGCATAAAATGTTCCTTTATTCACGTAAGCTTCTTTCTACATTCAGCTTTTGCCTGCACTGATTCTGTTACTAGGAGACACCAACATTCTCCATGCCTGTCACCTGCCAACCTCTATGTGTGGCACCAGCCAGCCCAGCAAACCCTGTGCTAGACTGACAATCTGAAAAAAAGTGATGGCTTCCTGCTGTGAGCAAAGCAATGCTGCTGCTCTGGATGATCATGAGGACTGGAAGCAGACACCCCTACACTCTTTGCCCCTACAGTGCAGCAATGCTTCCCTGAGCAGGCTCTGACTTGTAACCCCCTCCAATGCACATAGAAAATGATGCATCCTGATGACACAACCCTTATTGATTGGCTGCTGCATAGGCTGGAGGAAGAAGAGAGACTTGTACCCTGCAAAATATCACAAAGAACCCACTGTATGTACCAGACCTGCATGCAGAGGCAAAAGTGGCAAAAGAAAACTGTCAAAAGTTTACATAATTCCCCTTCCTACAAAAAGACCTAGTTCAGATCAACTTGATTAACTGATTACTAATGCTAATGAACAGGATGCAAGAACCTATTTAAAAAAGTATGCATTATCGCAATGTTGAAAAAAAATGAAAAAACTGTGGGAAGGGCAAAGAAAAAAAAACACGCAAAGTGGACAGAAAAAGGGGTGGGGGTGGTAGATGTGTGTATATATATATATATATATATATATATACCCTTTTCTGGGACGAATGTAATAATTTATTCTATAACAGTTCAAGACCACCCACCATCTGTGAGGCATGAACTTAATTCAAGGTAGTTTAATTTGAAATTTGGGCAAAGCCTTTATATACATAGTTTATATAGTTTATTAAAGGAGAGGCATGGCCAAACCTTTTTTGGCCACACTTCTCCTATGGATCACAGGAGGGCAGTTCACTTTAGTCAGTCGGTCCAGGCTTGGGAAAGACCCTGACCATATGGTTGGGATCCACCCAGAACCCTGGACCGGTACCTGGCTCAGCCTCTCAGTGATCCACTGAAAGGCTGAGCCAGATGCTCCCACACCCTTCACAGCCCAGTGCTCCAGTGAGCACTGGAGGGGAGAGCAGAGACTGACATTCAGGGCTAAGTGCTCAGAGCAGAGGGGGAGAACTGAGCAATGTTTAATCGCTCACTTCTCACTGAAGAGGCAATGGACAGATGCAGCATCAGATCAGTGCTACATCCCCCTAGATGAGTACAACTGTTTGTTTTTTTTTAAATCCCAAACTTCTCTTTTAAGTTGAAAAACGACACAGGTCCATTCAGTTCAATCCAGGAGTGTGAATATGCATGTGGACTTTATTCTACAGCAATTCCTGTAACCCTGTAAAATCTGCATCGACACTCTCAGCTAGTATCACTTCCTGGGGAGAGAATTCCACATTTTTACTGCTATAACTGTAAAAAAAACACTTTCCATTATCTAAGGTTAATTTTACTTTCTTCTAACCTCAAAATGTGGCCATATGGCATCTTCAAGTACCTTACAGTAAACAGATTATCACAATTACTGGAGTCAGCTTTGATATATTTGTAACCTGCATTGAGTTTGCATGTTTTCCCTGTGCCTGCGTGGGTTTCCCCTAGGTCAGTGATGGCAAACCTTGGCACCTCAGATGTTTTGGAACTACATTTCCCATGATGCTCATGCACTCTGCACTCATGCAATTTTCATGGGAAAAGTAGTTTCAAGACATCAGGGGTGTCAAGGTTCGCCATCACTGCCCTAGGTATTCCGGTTTCCC
The DNA here is from genome assembly GCA_018402905.1 of Glandirana rugosa. Lineage (NCBI taxonomy): Eukaryota > Metazoa > Chordata > Amphibia > Anura > Ranidae > Glandirana > Glandirana rugosa. The sequence continues at coordinate 293,435 of BLSH010433274.1, read as the reverse complement.
TGATATGCTGGTTAATTGGCTCCTGTCCAAATTGGCCCTAGTATGTGTATGTATGAATGTGAGTTAGAGAGCTTTGACTGTAAGCTTCTTGAGGGGGGGCAGATGTTAATGTACAATAAATACTGTATATATAACTAGAGTTGAGCGAACCTCTGGAAGTTCGGGTTCTGCTGGTCCGTCCAAACTTCGGGACAAAGTCCGGGTCCGGGTCCGGACGGAACCCGAACGATCGCACGGACAAGCAGGCCTGGGCCTGGGCCTGAAACAGGGCTTCAAACCTGCCTGGTCGTCTTGGGCTTGAAGGTCTCCAAGCGAGTTGAGATCAATATATATGTCATAAATAACATGTAATTGTAGACGGGGGGGAGTTCTTCGAATGTCAGTTTCGAGAGATTGAGTGTAAGTATGTATGTGTATGATCCCGGTTAAACCTGTCCTCGGTTAATTGGTCGTATAGTCCCTTTGGCCTTATGGATCCCGTCACTACCGCTTGGAACTGTGGGGACTACAGAACTTTGATGAAAAGGGTACTTTTAACGTACTCACGTCTCACGTACTCGTAGTACCCTTTAC
>BLSH010433274.1:248834-287952 GCA_018402905.1 Glandirana rugosa | reverse complement strand
AGAGCTTGATCTGCAACTCAAAGCAGCGGTATGTGAAATCTCTAATTTCTGCTATCTGTCCTCAGAGCAACAGCACAGACAGCAGTAGTAAAGTAATCTATCTCAGGATGCAGGATCAGGTCTTAAAATGTCTCAAATCTGTCCCTCACGCAGTCAGCTACCTTTCCCTACACTAACCCAAGGAGCATGTGACTGCAGCACTGTGACTCCAGCTTATAAAGAGGCTGGGTCACATGATGCACCGGCCAATCACAGCCATGCCATTAGTAGGCATGGCTGTGATGGCTTCTAAGGGCAAACCAGTGAAACACTTGTTGATTGGCTGCCCTGCAGCTTCTCAACACGTGGAGTAAAATAGCAGAACCCCGGACCGAACCCGAACGATTTTTGAAATGTCCGGGTCCGGGTCCGTGCCACGGACACCCGAAAGTTCGGTACGGACCCGAACGTTACAGTCCGGGTTCGCTCAACACTATATATAACGTGTTGAGTGTGTTGTGCTATACAAATAACCTGTAATAAATAGATTGCAATTATATCCCCTCCTAAGCGCCTCTTCTCCAGAGTGATTAAGTATAACCTATGTAATCGATTCACATAGCTGATGTCCTCCATCACCCTTACTAATCTTGTTGTCCTTCATTGAACTCTGTCTAATTCAGCAATATCTTTCCTGAGAATTGGAGGCCAAAACTGAACTGCATATTCAAGATGAGCTTTGCATTATCTGGTTGAGAAGCATATTTTGCAACAATCAGTCTTACAGAAAAGCTCCTGCGATATAAAAATGTGAGCCCCTGTGGGAAAGTGTTTGCCTAATACTTTTTTTGCTAAGGCAACCAACCCTGGTATGATAGATAATAATACATTTTCACATGGGTACTGGAAAATAATTTCCACAGATCAGATTATGATAGTTGATCACAATTGCTCATTATGAGATCTGGTTATGATATTAATTGACAATTCATTTTCAGAAAAGGTTTTTAAAAGTGGACATTCTCTTTAAATATGTGACATTGCTCTTGTTTTACAATAGAATGTCCCAACTATTGTCTGGTATTGAAAAGGCAATATTTGTGAACACATGTATTGGCCTATACTTTGTCATCATAATATTTAAATTTCTTTCTTGACCATTGTACACTATGCACAGCTTTTTTTTTTTACAATATTTAGATGTCCTCAATACTTAGAGATGCTCAGTTCCACCTCCTAAGAGTTATACCAAGGGGTGCTTTGCTCAAGAGTCACCCCTAGACATACATTTGAGAGGTAAGTCTTGATTAGTGTACATCTTGAAGGATGTGAGAGAGCAAAGCTGTCATCTCATGATTCGCAAAGATGGAATGAATTTAACTAAAATGTCTTGGCTCAACTATATTGACATGAAGCTTTAGGGTTACTCAATGGGATCACTAAGATTTCAGAAGCATTTGGTTTGTTTGGCAAGTCCACCAAACACCACTAGAAGGGTTGCATCACAACAACATCTGGTTTAAAACATAAATGACTGGGTTGAAGAGACATGGAGGATAGGACATCTGTTATTTTCATTGTGTCACACAGTGATAGAAGATGTGAGAGGTGGTATGGACATTTTAATTATTTATTAAAGTGAATATAAAGCTTTTTTTAAAAAAAACAACAACAAACATATTATACTTACCAGCTCTGTGCAATGGTTTTGTACGGGGCAGCCCCGATCCTCCTCTTATGGGGTCCCCCGCCAGCTCTCCTGGCTCCCCCCCAAGCGCGCCCATAGGAAGCTACTTCTTATGGGGGTAGTCATGCATGCTCGAAGCAGAGCTGGGCTGTTTGCGTCTATTCAGACACACATCACAGCTAAGGCCTGCCCCTCAGGCCAGGTTCATACTGGTCTGCAATGAAAGTTGCGTGACTTTGCCAGGCGACTTCGGTGTGACTTAAAAGCAACTTCAAAGCAACTCTAACGAATGCCTGTGTATTTTTTCTGTAATGTCGGATCGAAATCACATCAATTAAGATGAGGATCCGACTTGGATGTGACTTCCATCGAATTCTATGGGCTGAAATTGGACAGAAGTCAGACCAAAGTAGTGTAGGACCTTTTTCCAAAGTTGGACCGACACAAGTCAGACCAGTTAAGACGTCTCTCATAGGGAAAACTTAATTTTTGCATTTCATGTGACACGTGCTCTCAAAGTCCGAGTGCATGTCCGATTATGAGAACCGGGCCTCACTCTCTACTCAAAAGTTTTAAATGACAGCAGCAGAAGCCAATGACTCCCGCTGCTCCCATCCAGGCCTGTGAGACAGGGGAGAGGGGAGAAGAGCTGCTGCAGACATGCGCAGTGCTGGGGCGAGAACAGGCTCAGGTAAGTATTAAGGGGGGGGGGCTAGGGAGTGTGCTACTATTAAAATATTTTTACCCTAATTCAGATAATGCATTACATTAAAAACCTTTTACCTTTACAACCACTTTATGCAAAAAGTAGAGAGTAGGTCTTTGTTTAATTGGCTAAAACTGGATAGTTCTCTTTAGATGTAAGAAACTGGTTGGGATGTACAGAATAGTACAGGATATAAAGCGCAGTTTGCAGAAGAAAATATTTTTGTATAATATGGTTTGCAGAAGAAAAGGCTTTATTGGTTTGAAATGAGAAATTAAAGGAATTAAAGGAACTCAAAGCAAAGCATCTATTCAGATACCTCACTCTAGTTCTAATGGCTGATTCCTTAAAGAATATAAGGTCATCAGCCCGACTTATACTGTTGGTTTTTGTATGAGGCAAGGAAGTTTGGAGTCCAAGCCTGAATGTAAAGCCAAATCTAATGGGAGCATGAATGTGATCATTTTGTTACCGTTGTCCTTTTTTGTTCTATATCAGGGATAAAATGTTGGATTGGAAGCCATTTTGGATAAAAACATTATGCCTTACATCCGAAAGACTGGGTACTATGTTCGATATGTGGAATGCAACTTTTCATCTTCTCAAATCTGGCTAATATTTTCAATGTGGAAACATCAGTGCAATTTTTTTTTAAGTGCCAATAATTTATACATGAATGTTTTATTACTTCCAAGAGCTGCCTTTCTATAATAATATTTAAATAAAGGTCAAAAGTAGATTTCAAGAAAGATCTGTGAGATGATGAAGGGGTATAACATATGCTGTACATCATTGTGATATCTTGAAGAAAAGCTCAAAAAGGGCTAAGGTTGCATGACAAGCAAAAGTCTCATCTGGAAAACTGCAGTATGCCTTTCTGTGGCACTGGATCAATTGCAGATCTAGCAATTGATCCTTGGCATCTTCTTCAGTGCACAAGGTTAGCACTAAATGGCTGGAGCCATCAAAATTCTCAGGCACATAGTGGGAACTTAGAGCAGGTGCATCTTCATTGACGAGATATGTGCCCTCCAGTAAAACAGTTTGCCGTGTTTGCTAATATGCTCAAATGATACACACACCAATATTTATTTTATATTTTAATTGTTTAAAATAAAAAAATACTTTCAGTATTTAGGGTGTACCTTCAAGAAAATGGATAGGTTTTGGGAGTACTTCAAATTAATTCATTGGATGTTTATATTCTAAAAAGATACAATAAAACAGTTAAGAAATGGTGCAATAAATCCATAGGTAAAGAACCGCATTAATTAATATTACTTGTTTTAATTTTTGCATTACAGTCTTGGTAAGTGATATAAACAGCATATTAGTATACCATGTAAATATTGTTTCATAGTCATGTCTTAATCTGAGTAAGTATGTCCAGATGTAACCACTGTTTCTACGTTCATGGTGATTGATTTCCAAGACCATTTAAAATGCAGACTTTGCTTGCAGTAGAAAAAAAAATCAGAAAAGGCTCATGCACATTTTGCTGTCATACTGTACGTAGGTATCCATACAAGGTCACATTGCTAATAATTTCTGTTTGTCACAGTACCAGCACCAGACTCACTGACAGTATATGCACTTACACACAACTGACACTCCAGGAATAATTTCAGAATAAGCAAGTTGCAAAAAATAAAGTCAGTAACTAACAATGTATTTCATTCGTCTCCTCAGTCATTCCTTGACCCATACAGTACTTAGAATACACACAAATGTGTGTCTAGGAAAAGGATTTGTCCTTTTTATCTAGTCAGGGGAACATCTACTCAATTTGCATTACTGAATTGCTTAGCCGCCCAAGCATACTTTATGTGTGTGCAGCCTGATGTGTGTCATTCTGTCATGTGACTGCTGCTCTTGGAGTTTTTCCAGCAAATATGGATTATGTTGAAGCCGTTCTGAATTGACGAGGGTATGGTAATAACTCCCAGATGGATATCTTTGTAGTCACCAGCAAGGAAATGCAAGCAGTCTATAGCAGGAGCTACTATCTGGCAGCTCCATCATCCAGTCATTAAAGGTTACATTATTACCTAACACTGAGCTTGCATAACAATCTACTGGGTAAACACAACCTCATCCTTATTAGTCTCCTAAAGCCTCCATTATTTACAAACTACACATTTCATACTCCTCTAACCAAATTGTTCTTCTGGTCATTTCTAAACACATTATGCATTCTGAATCTCAAGGCATCCTGTTATATATTCATTTTCAGAATATTCTGGATGACACTGGTTAGTGTCAGTTATAACCAGCACTCTCTTCATCTGATGTCATTTATTTTTATTTTTTTATGTTTTCTGAATGACTGCACCTAGTATAAGGGATCACAAGGTGCTACTAAACCTAAGGGACAAACCTTAAAGAGACCCTGTTACCAGACCATACATTTCAACAAAAAAACCCTATTTTTTAAGATTATATGTGCATGTTATTAATGTCAATCAAACTTGATTCAATACTTCTTTGTTGATAGCTCAGCTCCAGATGTTGTCATCTGGCTTGATTTATTCTTTAACATAGTGGACTGACATAGCAGTATGTGAGTATCTTCAGATAGTAGTACTTGCTGCTCAGTAGCTCTCAGAATGACACGTATACCAGAATATGACGTACAGTTCTTGTTGTGGTCAACACTCAAAAATCTATATTTGATGGTAACTCCACTATAGTCTCTCTATATGGTATACAAACTATATTGGGCAAAAACACTCCTCTTTATTAATACTATTGATGCTAGTGGAACTACAACCCAATATACAGGCTAAATGTAAGAAGCTTGACTTTTAGAGATTCTTAAAATAGAGATAGGGATTGTGATTCTCATCCTTCATAGATACATGTGCAGAGTTAAAATGGAAATACAAAATATCAAGATGGTGTCTTTAAATAAGTTACAAAATGAAATCTCAAGGTTATAACCAATGCCCCGAAGAATTAACAGTGCTAGTAATTCTTAACACATTTAAAATACTGTATTTCATGCATGCAATTTACCCCAAACACCACTCTTTTGTGGACATCCAAAAGCCCTAGGACTGTCACTGGGGACAGCCATCTCGGATGGGATATTAGCAGCCCCAAAGTTGTAACTCAGGTGTAGCATTTACCTTTGCTCCTCCCCTGGCTGCTACACAAATTATATGTTGACAGGTGAGATGCAGAGAAGTTTGGCCAGCACACAAAGTAATTAGGAACTCTCAGAAGAGGAGAAGGCTATGACTTGAAAGAGGGAGGGGTTGTGCTAGGGAATTGATTCTTCCTGGAGTAGTCACATTTTCAAGCAAGTGCAAACACATATACATATACAAGTGAATAAAAATAATTTATGCACAGGAAAAATACTACAAGTAAGCATTTAAAATACATGATTTTTTGGGACTGTTACCAGCAAGTATTAACGTAGACCTATAGGCAAAACTTTTTTTATTCATTTTGAATAGAGTAAGGGAGTGCTATAACCCCTGTCTAATTTTTTTTTTGCTATCTGTGTCCCATTGCAGAGATTTCCCTTCACTTCCTGTCTCATAGACAGATAGGAAGTGAGAGGAAATCCCTGCAAATTAAGGAAGTTTCTTCGGCACCTCCAGGTCACCAGAACTAGTGTTCCCATTGGAAGATTTCCCCTCCTTTTCTCGGGACAACCCAAGATTTGAGATTTTATTTTATTTTCACTTTCAATAATAATGGCAAACAGAACAAAGAAAGAAGTGAATCTCCTTAACAGGGGCACGGACAACAATGAAATCTGACAGGTGCTCTAATCCATCTCCACTCTGTCCAAAACTAAAAAATAGTTTTGCCTTTAGTTATACTTTAATGTAAGTCTAAAGCTGCTCATACATGGATTGAAATTATATTTTAAGTTGGTGAGAGCGTCTCTCTAATGGAAAACTATACTGTGTATGCAAGTTTTTATTGATGACCTCTGCTTCTAATAATGTCAGGTCCCTGGCTTTCTCGCTGATCTGGTGGTTTTATTCATACTGAGTTACTAACCTGGAACAAGCTACAAACAACCAATAATTTTCTGATGTCACACCCCAGAAATTTCTATCACATGTTTCTTTAAAAGTGACAGAGAAGTCATATTTACCTGCTTTGTGCCACAATAATGCACAGAAAAATTGTGTTCCTCCTTCTCTGCTGTAGGCTCTTACCTCCTTCGGGTGCCTCCTCTAGGAAACCAGGTGCTAAGGAGGCACCTGTGCAAGTGCACTCCCATCGGCAGTAAGTCAAACCCCCGCTCCTTGACTGATGGTTTCAGACAGATTCAGGTAAGTGTTTAAGGACTGGTAGGCAAGGTAGGACAGGTAGTGGGCATTTTTTTTATCTTAATGCAGGGAATGAATAAGGTAAAAAAATGTTTAGACTTTAGAAATACTTTAAGGTTAATGACCAATTTTTTTTTTCATGCGTTGATGGGGGGGGTATGCAAATATTTGAAGACCAGAACAGCAATATAGAATGGATTTTCATGTAATGAGATGTACATTTTGAACATTCTGTTATTCAAACCTCCATTCTAATACCCATTGGGGTTTGCATTTTGCTTCAGTTTTTATCACTCTGTTATTTTCACATCTGATCCACCTACAACCTATACCTATAGTTCCAACTATAAACTCAACTACATCTCACTTCCCGTAAATGTATAAATTAACTAAACACCATGCCACAACCCTAAAACAATTAATCAACTTTATTGGTGGACTTTTATTAAGAATTCCAGAAGATCTGTGTTAGAAGAAAGAGCCCACATCCAAATAGACACTCTTTTTGAGCTCTTAGAATGACTTCTAGATCATTTGGGCCTGATTCATTCGGAAAATATTTTCTCTCATTGCTAAATAAGTCTTCCCTGTTAGCAGCAAACATTACATACTAAACATTTAGTTTTGCATAAAGAAGAACTCAATTTTTTCACACACTTTACATTTACAGTTCATTTGGGCCAAGCTGGGCCAAACAAACTATGTCCCTCACTTACCTGTGAGACAGCTGAATGTGTGGCATGTGTTCCGGCAGTGAGCCAAGACTTCTTGTCTCATACCTGGAACACGGAAGAGCCTACAGCAGTGGAGCTCAGCCACTCAGGGTCAGCAATGTATTCTAGCAAAGAATACAAAGCTTCCTCTGATTGGCTGGGTCAGAGGTTGTGACATCATCAGCCTGCCTCTCTGACTCAGCCAATCAGAGGAAGCTTTGTATTCCTTGCTAGAATACATTGCTTGCTCTGAGCGTCTAAGCATCGCTGAGGTAAACGCCTCTGTGTTCTTGGTATGAGACAGGAAGTCTTGGCTCACAACCAAAACACAGTGTGGTATATACAGCCACAGCTTTATACAGTGGCCTCACAGGATAGTGGGGGATACAGTTTGTTTGGGCCAGCTTGGCCCAAACAAACTATGTAAAGTGTGTGAAAAAACTGAGTTCTTCTTTAACCCCTTCTACACCTCGCGCAGTATATTTACTGCGGCAGTGTGGACGTGTCCCACGAATCTGCGTAAATAAACGGCGATTTGCGGAGTGGCCGCAGGGGGAGTGAGCGGCCACAGCAAAAGAACGGGGAACCGCTGATGTAAACACAGTGGTTCCCCGCTCTGTCAGGCGGCATGTGAGAGATCTACTGATCCCTGATCGCTGTATAAATGTCATTGGTCCCAAAAAAGTGTCAAAATGGTCCGACATGTCCACCGCAATATCGCAGTACCGCTAAAAATCGCAGGTCGCTGCCATTACTAGTAAAAAAATAAATAAATAAATAAAAACCCCAGAAATTAATTCTCATTAAACTCTCTCTCTCATTAATTCTCGTAAAAGCAGCAACTTTTGTGCAAACTAATCAATAAACGCCAATTGCGATTTTTTTTCCCCAAAAATATGAGGAAGAATATAAATCGGACAAAACCGATGAAAAAAATGTTTTTTTATATATTTTTTTGAATTTGTATTTTAGCAAAAAGTAAGAAAAATTGTTATTTTTTTTTTAAAATTGTCGCTTTTTTGTTTATAGTGGCAATCAGAAATGATGCAGAGGTGATCAAATACCACCAAAAGAAAGCTTTATTTATGGGAAAAAAGGACGCAAATTTCATTTGAGTACAACGTTGCTCGACCGCGCAATTGTCAGTTAAAGCAACGCAGTGCCGAATCGCAAAAAGTGCTCTGGTCCTAAAGGGGGAAATCCTTCCGAGGCTGAAGTGGTTAAAGGATATTTGAGAGGCAATAGAAATGCAGGGTTTGGAGCTTAGAAGTTGTCCTTGTAAGTCCCAGTTTTATCTGGACACGGACTTCAATCAGAGTAGTTCAACTACTATGCTACCTGTAGATTAAATATAGTAGAGTAAGTGCAGCCTTGATATACAGTGGTTCTCTGTAAGAAACATTCTCCAATACTTCAAATATGCGTGGCACAGGAGTCTAGCTATTATTTAACAGGGACTATGAGAAAAAAAAAAAATTGGTTATGTTTAAGTTGAACTCTACCATATACACAGAACTCTACTCAAAGATTTGAGCAACCCATTCATATTATCCTCTAGTGAATAAATACAAACAAAACCTCACTTATCTGTGTTAGCTTTGTGAAATGAGCATATTGTTTCTTTAAAATACCTCCACTACCTGTTAGTCTCTTTGTCATTTCTACAGTGATTTGTAAAAGTACTAGAAACATAGAAGTGTGATGGCAGAAAAAAGACCTAGCAGTCCATCAAGTCTGCCCCATTTTTTGTTAATATTCATTAACGTTTTTTTTTATTCTTTTTTGTTTGAGTGTAGATCTATGTTTGTCCCAAGCATGTTTGAGTCCGCTTATTGACTGACTTACTACCTCTGCCAGAAGTTTATTCCAGGCATCAACTACTCTTTCCATAAAATAATACTTTTTAAGATTAGTTTTGAACTTTGCTCTTGCTAGTTCCAGAGTCAGAGATAGAAGAGGAACTGGCTGGGATTAAAGCTTAATAAAGCAATGGGTCCTGATGGTATTTATCCCATAGTTCTTAGAGAACTTTGAGGTATAGCTTTTGGACCATTAACAGATCTTCTTAAATGTACAAATATGAAGGCACTACAGATCCTGTAATCCAGATTATTAAAGCAGATTCAAACCCAATCACTAAAATCTCATCTAAGCTTTAACTACTTGAAGACTAGGCATTTTCTGGTACTTTTTGTATACATATGAAAATCTATTTTTTTTGCTAAAATATTACTTAGAACCCCCAAACATTATATATCTTTTTAAAGTAGAGGCCCTAGAGCAGGGATATGCAATTAGCGGACCTCCAAATGTTGCAGAACTACAAATCCCATGAGGCATAGCAAGACTCTGCAGCCACAAGCATGACACCCAGAGGCAGAGGCATGATGGGACTTGTAGTTTTGCAACAGCTGGAGGTCCGCTAATTGCATATCCCTGCCCTAGAGAATAAATTGGCAGGTTTTGCAATTTTTTATGTCACACAGTATTTGCCCAGCAGCTTTCAAACACAATTTTCTGGGAAAAATACACTTTTTTCAATTTTAATGCAAAAAACAGCATACATATCCCAATTTTTTGTATGATATAAAAGATGATGTCACGCTAAGTAAATAGATACCAAACATGTCACGCTTTAAAATTGTAAATTTTGCTATCCATAGGCCATGCTTTAAAAGCCTGTACAGGTTACCGTTTTATATCTACAGAGGAGGTCTATTGCTAGAATTACTGCCCATGATCTGACGTTCACAGCGGTACCTCACATGTGTGGGACGATCGCTTTTTTTGTGCATGTGGGACTAACGCACACATTCACCTAGCATGGGAGAGGGACAATTTAAGTGTATTTTTTTTTTAATTATTCATTTATTTTGTTTTTACACTGTTGCTTAATTTTTTTTTCTTTTGATCACTTTTATTGCTGTCACAAGGAATGTAAATATCCTTGTGTCCACAATAGGCACGTGACAGGTACTCTTTATGGAGGGATCTGTGGTCGATAAGACCCCAAATCCCCTTTGCACTTGAAAGAATTCAAAATGCCAAGATCAAATAATTTAGATTTTTAGAATTTAAAAAATGGCACAGTTGACAGCCAAGCATGGTTATCATAGCGGAGACTCAATGTTGATCTGGCTTTGTCTGGGTCTCCAGCCAGCCGGCGGATGTGCGGGTTGGTAGCTTGGGTCTTCCAGTGGGAGGGAAGAGCCTGAGGGAGCCGTGGAAGGCGGTGGGAGTGAGGGACGTAATAGTTAGCCACTCTGATTGCCATTACAAGAGAGTCAACCGTTGGCTCTAATAAAAAGGCACGAGGGCGATGCGTGCAGCTGTAGGCATCACCACGGTACAACCACTTGAAGTCAAATGAAGTACCAGGTACATGAATTGGTGGCAAGTGGTTCATATGTTAATGTCAAACATCGTTTTCCATATTTTTTTTATATTAAGCTTTAATAGGAATACCTATTGATTGTGCTTTGAAGGTCCTTGTTCTGGGACTTCCTGTTATAAAGGGACAACTGTCTCTCAGTTGTCCTCCTGCATTGCAAAATTGTCATCTGTAGTGTTGAGCGAACCCGAACTGTAAAGTTCAGGTCCGTACCGAACTTTTGGGTGTCCGGGACCCGGACCCGGACCCGAACCCGGACTTGTCAAAAAAAGTCTGGGTTCGGTCCGGGGTTCTGGTAATTTTACTAAAAGTTCTGAAAAGTGCTGTAAAAAAGTCCTGGAAAGTCCTAGAGGTCTGCAAAAGGAAGGAAAATGGGGGTAAGAGTCGGACAAGTGCCCTACAAAGAAATGGGGATAGGGAAATAACTTAAAATAATTTTAAAAAAATAACATAAATAAATCAAAAATGGAGGTGGATGTGGACTATCTTAAAACTGTGTGAGAAAAGTATAAATTAGCGGGGTGGAGCCATATCACTGTTCTAAGAACAGTGATATGGCTTCTCCCAGCTAATTTATACTTTTATCACACAGTTTTAAGATGATTGTACATTCTACAATCATCTTAAAACTCTGTGAGAAAAGTATACATTAGCCGGGAGAAGCCATATCCCTGTTCTTAGAACATCTGCAAACTGTGTGTGAAAACTATCAATTAGTGGGGAGAAGCCAGATCACTGTTCTAAGAACAGTGATATCTCATATCACTGTTCTATGAGATATCATATACACTGTACCCTGTCCCATTGCCCCAGTGATGTTGCAATTGAACACTATTGCAGATGTTTTTTGCACTGGTACAGATGCTGATGGGACACTTGGACAGGGACAGATGGTTCTTGGTGTACTGCATGGGATGGCTGACTGACTGTAATCTGTGTGCAGCTAAAAAGTTAAATCATCAGCTACACACAGATCTGACAGGCTTCAGCATCCCCCCTAGCCCCCACTGAGCTCACCAGCGACAGCTGCTACGGAGGCACGTAATTGTGTAATGGCTGTGATTGGACACAGCTATCTGGTGATCGGGAGGGACTGAGTGAAAAAAACATCCATCACAGAATTGTGCTGCTGCATGGCCCTGGTTCTGACAGGACGTCCCATTAGAACGGTGAAACCCCCACCCGGCCACAAAGGGATTGTAGTTGGTGAAACTTACCATACCATTACTAAATAAGAAGATCTCTCAGGCAGAGTTTTCATTGAAATAAATAAAAACATTAGAAATCCTTTTTAACCACCTCCTGACTGACCATTTTAGTTAAACAATGTCACTCTTTTTTCTGATAGGACATTTATAAACATGTGTGCACCAAGCATGCTCACAATACCTGTGCAAGTAAAATTAAAAGAGCCAGTCAGGTTACCCCTGTACCTTGTGATTGCTGTGAACCAATCACACAATCACAGTGACCACAAGTATAAACACTGTAGCAGTAAACAAACACCAACACTCCCCTTCCTCTCACAAAGTGTGTGTGAGAAAGAGAGATAAATGAGGGAAGAGCCAGGTCAGATAAAAAATCTGTACTCCTAATGGTACAGTGGAGTTGATTTATGAGAACTGGAGGGTGCTAAATCTAGTGCAGCTCTGCATAGAAAACAATCAGCTTCCAGGTTTTATTGGCAAAGCTTAATTGAACAAGATGAAGTTAGAAGCAGATTGGCTACCATGCAGAACTGCAACAGATTTTGCACTCTCCAGTTTTAGTAAATCAATCCCAATGTATCTGTTCACAATAAACCTGCTCTCCTTTTTCTGGAATGCTGATAAGCAGTATAATGCATAGACCGCTGGAGACTTATTTTGCCTCCCTCCTTACCTGCACAGAAAAGATTGATCTGTCATGAAGCCATGGTAAATCAGCCTCTATAACCACACCATCACCTAAACTTAGTGCTGTAGTGTGCTGTAGTGTGCCACCCTGTACATATGTGTGACACCCCTCTTCTCCCCATAAAATGTATATACTACCCTCCTGCCTGTACATGTGTTTGGAAATGAAGGGGGGTATAAAGTGCTGGTATATTGGTGGTTAGGCAGAGTACAATCTAAAAGCGGGCACCCAGTTTTATGGCCGGACTCATTCACAAAGCTAACACACCAGGATGCATTTTTTATTTTCAAAAGAGTGATATTGAATTGAGTTATTTTCAGGTTCAAGTCTACGGATATTCATTGACTGTAAGGGTATGGTGTAGATGATCATTCTCATATTTCATATGACCTGCTATGCTTTACATTGGGTTTCATTAGATGCAACCGGTCTTATTGAGATATGTTAGTATGGCAGGTAATATAGGTCAAATGCAGCCCCAGAAAGAGTTTTACATTTGAAAGAATGCATTGCAGAACAGGTGATGTTGATGAGTGCTGCTTTTTATATTCAAACACAGCACTCATCAACAGCACTTGACTCCATGAACCCTAAAGTTGACTTTCCCCCTACCTATGATGAGGGATATAGGTCTGTAACCATGTGCTCCCTTGAGAGTGGCTTATAGTAGTGGTTCACCTGATAGCTGACCTCAATCGCACCATATGCACACATCCAGAGACACTGACCAGGCCGGTTCTTGTTTTTGTTCTTTTATTTGGGAGAAATAACTTGGATGGGGATAAGGGGTAACTGTGGGATGCTCAAAGAATAATGTTACAAGGTTCCCATATACAAGCCTTTATATGCACACTTCACTGCAGACTCTCCCTCTGCTGACTATTGCTCCTCTCAACTCACCAGCACTTCACTTGCTGACCATTACTCTTACAGTTCTCTCACTACACAGAACTTGCAGCTTTACACTCCTTTGCTTCTCTCCAGCTCAGAACTTAGTTTCCAGCCTGATGGGAAATTTACCAGGCTTCTTTATACTCTTCTCTTCACCGCGGTTAGCATGTGGTGAGGCCACCCCTGTTGCAGCAGGATCTCAGGAACACCCATTACAGGCCAGGGATCACAGTCCCCTGAATATGCAGTAAAGTACTTCAATGCTAACCGGGCCTTTATGGACAACAACTCCCAGCCCATCCTCTTCCAGGTCCCATCGACCTGCTCTCTGGTAGTGACTCTCTTTTCCCTTGACTGGCTCCCAAGTCTCCCACAGACCGTTCACCATTCCTCCCGCACTTTCTCTTCCAGTCCCTGGGACCTTCACTCACCGCACCAGTGGATACTTAAAAGTCTCTCACACCTTCTGTAGCACCTCCGTTGCTCTCCTGTTTCTCCTGTGCCACTCCAGGAATCACTCTCTTTCCTGGCTGCACTCGAACCTCCCAGGCCCCAAGGTCACCCTCCCAGACTGCGGTGAACTCCCAGGTAGGGGCCTGCACCACAGCGCCTCTGCTACATCTTCAGACTTCCACCCGACACTACTCCTCCCAGATTGGGCTGACTCTGAGTATTTAAGGAGGCCTGCCCCCTGCCAATCCTGCCTGGGGATTGATCAGGGCTCCTTAGAACACACCAGATGGCTCCACCCACCTCCCAGCTCTCTGACCAGAAAACCTTCTCCAGTTTTCTAGAAAGAAGTGGGAGGTTCTGGTGACCTCATCTGTTAAGTCCACCCAATCCTCCCTGAGCTTCTCCTCCCAGCCCAGATAAAAACAATCAGGCCAGCACATTACAGTCAGGCCTGACTAAATTTACCTCTCCTAGCCAAAAGTCTTGCTAGAAAATGCAAATATACTAAGGGGGGCGCTACACACCAAAAAGACAGGATGAAGAATATAAGTGTACATGTGGCTTTATGGTACAGACATTCCAGACATCTAACTTACACCATATCAATATGTTTGGTACAGAAAGCAGCAACAGGCATGGATTTATGTAAAACCAAAAAGGTCCTTCAGGAACAATTTAAACTCATTACATTTTCTTAAAGGGGGCCTGATAGCGCTCAGCCAATTAGTTTCCACAGGAAGCCAAGATTCTTAGAAGCTGTTCTCTAAATTCAGCCATGCTCTTTTTTAAGGAAAGCTACCGCCATACATATCCCTAGAGATTAATCTGTATATATATTGCAGTACCATCCCTAATGTTGAAACTGTCTTGGCACACCTGATTCCGGATAAGGATTCTGGCTTTACATAGTTCTTGGCTCTCCTTTGTAAAGAAGTATCACCAGAAGCCGAAAAATCCCTTAGGGTAGCCAGTGCGTGTATCACTTGGTCCTGTTCAGATCCATGCTGTGGTTCAGAAATAAAATGACTTTTCTGTTTGTGCTGTAGTTCCACTCAAGGCTGAAGCCCAGTTTATGGTCATTCCTATGGGAGAGCTAAATGACAACACTGAAGCCATCTCCCCCTTTCTATTCTAACATCTGTAGCTTTACCATCTCAGCTTCCAGCCTGTGCCTTTTCTGTTTTACCCCTCTGCCATCAGCCCTTACAGTACACACAGAATAGACAGGCAACTAAGCTCAAACTTTGGCACCTGCTATAATGGAGAGAGAAACTAGAGTAGAAGTTGCCAGCTTGTGTTGCTAGTGAGGAGTGCTGTTGTTTACAGAACACAAGCCCACAACAACGCAATTATTATTATAATACAGGGTTTATATGATGCCAGCAGTTTGCCCAGTGCTTTACAACGTGGGGGCACACAGTACGGTTGCAATACAATTTAATACAGGAGGGATCAGAGGGCTCTGCTAATTAGAGCTTACAATCTAAAAGGGAGGGTCAAGTAATACAAAAGGTAATAACTGCAGGGGATGGGCTGATATATGAAATAAAAGTACAGTTGTTAGGTGGAGCCAGTATAGGCTTCTCTGAAGGCAAAAGTTTTCAGGGATCACCTAAAAGTGGACAGAGTAGGAGATAGTAGGACAGATTGGGGTAAGGAATTCTATAGGATGGGAGAGGTTCAGGAGAAGTCCTGGGGGTGAGCATGGGAGGAGGGGACAAGGAAACTAGAGAGCAGAGGACTTGGGAGGAATGAAGAGAACAATATAGTTGGTATTTTGAAAAGCTAGGTTGGTGATGTAGCTGGGGGCAGAGTTGTGGATGGCTTTGTAAGTTGTTAGTATCATTGGGAGAGTGGCAGCCAATGGAGGGATTGGCAGAGAGGGGTGGCAAACACTGAATGCTTGGTAAGAGTCCAACGTAAGTTCAACTCGAATGTTGGGCGTTCGCTCGTTCATCAAATTTAGAACATTATGGGGCATTTGCAGCGACTTCGCCACCGCGGAGCGCCCCATAATGCATTGCTCGAAGATGGCGTGCACAGGTCCTACCTATTGGGTGGGCTCCCGCCTACTGCACGCTGTTTGCTTTGACACTCTATTTATATGGCAGGATGGAGCCACACGGCGACGTAAGCGATCAAAACCCATCTCTTCTGACGTCATGTGATGTCAGAGGGGGCGGGTCACATGCTTACGTCACCCCGCCCTTCCATATAAATAATCTGTCATAACAAACAGCAGTCATTCGGCGGGAGTCCTCCCATGGAGGAGGAGCTTTTGCGGCTTTTCTTTTTTCGGGGTCCTTCGCTCGCCGTGATTGAAAATGGATTACAACGGGGGGACACTTATTTATTTGTTTTTTCTTTTTTAATAAAGGACTTGTCCCTAATTGTCTCCTGTGGTTTTTTTCTTTTTTGACACTTTTTGGTGAATTAGTAAGGATATGATGTACCCGATACTAATTCACATAGGGGGGGGTCAGGATCTGGTGGCCCCCTTATTAAAGGGGGCTTCCAGATTCCGATAAGCCCCCCGCCCGAAGACCCCCACAACCACAGCCCAGGGTTGTGGGAAAGAGGATCTTGTCCCCATCAACATGGGGACAAGGTGCTTTGGGGTGGGGGGGGCGCAGAGCCCCCCTGCCCCAAAGCACCCATACTCCCCATGTTGAGGGCATGTGGCCTGGTACGGTTCTGGGGGGCGCTCGCTCACCCCCCCCTATCCTGGCCGACTAGGTTGCATGCTCAGATAAGGGTCTGGTTTGGATTTTAGGGGGATTTTTGGCATGGAATTCCCCTTAAAATCCATGCCAGACCCGAAGGGGGGGAACCCTACGTAATTTATTTCAGTGACTTTTTTGTATAGTGCCGGGAACCGGCAATACATTACAGCCACGATAATAAATGACACGTTTTCCTTTGGAAATGCAATTTTGCTCTGGCTATGTTCTAAACATCACAGAGGTGCACCCTTTAACAGGCAGACTAAGGGGACCCCCCAGGCATGATATTTAAAGGAATTTTTCTTTTTTTTTTCACTCTAAGCATTATTAAAATCGCTGCTCCTTTTTTTTTTCATTGATACATGTCCCCTAGGGCAGGACCCGGGTCCCCATAAAATTTTTATGGCAATAACTTGCATATAAGCCTTTAAAATTAGCACTTTTGATTTTTCTTGTTCGGGTCCCATGGACTTTAACGGTGTTCGAATGTTTGCACAAATGTTTTGCCTGTTCGCATGTTCTGGTGCGAACTGAACCAGGGGGTGTTCGGCCCATCCCTACACTAGATTAAAAATCACTGCACAGATCTGAAGGGGTCCCAGTGCTATGTGTTATGAGTCCCCTTGGGAATAGAACAAGGTCTTTCGACTTCTAGTGGAACTTCTTCTTTAATGAGATGAAGGCTGAAAATCAGTGTTAATACAAAAGCCACCCTAATTGGTCACTTCTGCTGAAAAAATGACTAATTTTGGGTGGAGTTCTTTAATATTTATTGCCGTGGAAGTTAATTGGCTTAATATAATAAAATTGAGTCCAGTGGCAGGATGTTGAATAATGTTTCAGCTTTTGTTAACACATGTAACTGATGATGGCATAAGCCTCAGCACTCAGTTTTTGTGTTGCTGTAACCTTTTCAAAACCTTTCTATCTGCTCTGTATCATGATTCATACTTTTCTCTCTTTATGGTTTGGCATTCCCAGGTTACCTGCTTGCGTTCTGTTACCTCTGCTATAAGTAAAGGATTTACAGTTGAGGCTGTTAAATGATTATTATATGAGGTCTGTAGAGAAAACTCTGCTGCTGAATATGATTACAGGTGCATTCCCTCCTGTTTGATGACTCTTAAATATACCATGAAAGATGACTGTATTTTATTATTAGCATAGACCAGACGGTGCCAACTTTTGAAATACTACCTATTTTAAGTCATATTTACATTAGTAATCCAGGAAATGATATTCCCGCAGAAGCAGCTATTGCAAGAATCAGCAACCCAAGATGAGATTGCTGCTCTCGCCAGCTGGAACTCCAGTTCAAAAGTCATTAAGTTGGTGTCATCCCAGCATGCATCACTGTGGGAATAGGCAAAATGTTTGGGTCCTGATACTAATGATACACACCAATATATCAAGCTTGCAAACATCAGCAAGGCCAATTAACTGTCCCCAGAAATAAGATGTAGATTGTGCAACAGTCAGGCAAAAATAAGCTTTTGTACCAATTGTTTTAAATCTTGATATTTAACTTGCTATAAGTTGGATTCAGATTTCTTGTCCAATTTACTGAGAACAGCTAGTTAGAAAAAAATGAACTCATAAGTATGTATATATAATAACTGTAATGCAATGTACTTTAGCTTATTAGGGGTATGTGCATGCTGTATTTGTTGAGCGGTGCGATCACTTAAAAATAAACAAGTAAAAATTCTCAGCTCTACCCTGGATTGTTCAAGTGTGAAGTGTCCAAATTGCAGTAGTATGTGTATCTATATACAGTATGCACCAAAGCAGTGGCAGCTGGTGTTTTTTTTTTGGGGGGGCGGCACGACACTACACCCCATCTGCCAGATGGTCCGGCACTTACCCCATCTAGGTGGCGGGTGGTGGATTGCAGCGGCTTCGGTGTCCTCAGCATGGTGGGCTGCAAGCAGCGACTTCAGTGTCATCATCGTGGTGAGCTGCAAGCAGCGGCTTCAGTGTCCTCAGCGTGGTGGGTGGCTGGTGGCGGGCTGCGAGCAATGGCTCTGGTGTCCTTTTCTCCATGGCTTCCGTGTGTCCTCCCTTATACACACATTTAATCCCTTTACATTAGCAGCGCCATTTTCCACCTTCCCTTTACCATCTATTATCTACACAAAATATTGACACTTTGGGCCCAATTCAGACATTTTCACTTAGGGGTGTACTCACTTTTATCACTCACAGTGACGTCATCATCCTGGGACTTCCATGGAGCCAAGCCTCGTTTCCAGATTCCCCTGTCTCTGGCTGGTTACCAGCTCACAGGGACGCTTGCTACAGCTCATGATGGTGCTATGAATCCTGGCTTATGGATGTCTCAATGATGGTACCCCTTTGAGGACCTGCTCATGGGCCTTTTATCTTCTGTCTCATGTAAGTTGCCAATTCTTGGTTTTATTAAACTGTTTTTAAAGTCTGCACTTAGAGACGCCTCTTTTCTTTGATTTTTTTTCACTCCCACACTCCAAAGACATGCTGGTAAGTTAATTGGCTCCTGTCTAAATTGGCCTTAGTATGTGTATGTATGAATGTGAGTTAGGGACCTTAGATTGTAAGCTCCTTCAGGTCAGGGACTGATGTGAATGTACAATGTATATGTAAATCGCTGCATAAATTGATGGTGCTATACAAGTACCTAAAATAAATAAATAAAAATAAATATAATAAAATATTTACAAAAATGTGAGGGGTGTACTCACTCGTGTGAGATATTCAAATTTGAATCATGTTGTATCAATAAAATCAAAGAAAAATGATTTTATCATATAAATTGTGTTAGTACTTGGGTACCGAGATATTCCATTCCATTTCTGGCAAGGACAGTCCCCAGCCACACACAATATACCATTATTAGAATGATGGTACCCAATCTTGCATAGATAGAGTCTGAGGCATATGCTTTATATAACTCACATATATGTAAAAATCTACATTATTTTTCTAGAAAAATTACTTAGAACCCCCAAACAATATATATCTTTTAGCAGAGGCCCTAGAGAATAAAATGGTGGGTGTTGCAACATGGTATTTGCGCAGCAGATTTTCAAATGCAATTTTGGGGAAAAAATATACTGTAATCAATTTTAGTGCACACAAACACTATATAATACCCTTTTTTTTTTTTCAACACCCACAAAATGTAAAAGATGATATTACGCTGAGTAAATAGATACCAAACAAGCTTTAAAACTGTGTACACCCATGCAAAGTTGCCAAACTATGGTACCTAAAATTCTCCCTAGGCAATGGTTTAAAAACCTTTATTGGTTACCAGTTTAGAGTTACACAGGAGGTCCGGTGCTAGAATTATTGTTCTAACTCTGAAGTTCATGGCGATACTGGACACGTGTGGTGTGATCACTGTTTACATTGCATGTAGGACTTACACGCAAGTTCGCATTTGCTTCTGAGCACGGGGGATGGGGGCACTTTAACAATTTAAAAAATATATTTATTATTTATTTTATTTGAATTGTTTTATTTTCAAACTATCTCTTTCGTTTATTTTTTATCACTTTTATTGCTATCACATGGGATAAACAACATTTTACTTTGTTCAGCATTGTCAGCTCTAAAAAATTGAATCTGATATGATATTGTTATGGTTAGGGTTAGGGTAAGTACAGCTGGCCATAGATGATTTGAATTTTGGCCAGTTCAGCAGGGACAGACCAAGATCCGAACCATCTATGGGCAGGCTGATTGTACCCAAGTCAATCCATCGCATCACGTATGGCTTGCTTTAATTTTCTGTAAGTATAGAAACATTCTTGCTGATTTTCCTACATGCTTGTGTCTTTGTAACTCCCTAAGGACTAAACGGAAATCTTTTAATATTATCAGTTTTCTCAGCTATCTTCTGTACACTACAAAGAAGCATGTAATAGAGATAAGGTGAAGGGGATGTGTTTGCAGTCCAAAATGAAGGGCAGCCTAAGGTGATATTGCTGCCCCTCCATAGATACAGAATATGAGCATTGTCATCCTAGGAAAAATGGAAGCTAATGCAGCCATCACATCTAAGAACTGGTAAGCTGCGGTATAATACAT
This sequence comes from Glandirana rugosa, assembly GCA_018402905.1. Taxonomy (NCBI): domain Eukaryota; kingdom Metazoa; phylum Chordata; class Amphibia; order Anura; family Ranidae; genus Glandirana; species Glandirana rugosa. The sequence continues at coordinate 267,150 of BLSH010433274.1, read as the reverse complement.
TTTTGTTTTTGGGTTTAGATTAATTTAAAGGTGAGTTCAAATAGGGTTAGTGCTGTGCCCAATATAAAGCTAAGACTTTGGGCTGGTGTGAGTGGGTGGAGGGGGGCAGGATAGTTGATGTGAACAGATTCTCCATTACAGTACTAAAACAATTGATATTTCAGTCATTGGTTTGGATCTTTTTTTTCCAAGACAGATTATACAAAAACATATGCTTATTTATGTATGTAAAATGACCAGCCTCATTTATCACAGTCTGAAATATAAGCTGTCTGTCTTGCCCCATAGCAACCAATTAGATTCTGCCTTACATTTTTCAAATGCAATTCTCCAGTGCATGTTTGAATCTGATTGGTTTCTAAGGGGCAGAACAACCCTACCCTGTATCTCTATCTATGTTTCTTAGCCATTCACAAGCTTTTCACATAGTTATTGTAAAGATCATTTGAAAAGTTGGCATCTGGTACTAAATAATGATGCATTATGAATAAATATAAACTATGGCTATTAATCATTGAATAACATAACAAAATTCACATTTTGTGGAATATCAAATCAGATATATAGTACATATATGTATCGGTATACAAATAAATAAATAAATATACACACACTATCTATCTATCTATCTATCTATCTATCTATCTATCTATCTATCTATCTATCTATCTATTTATCTATCTAATATATATATACACTATGTTACCAAAAGTATTGGGACTGAGGTCAGGCCAGTCAAGTTCCTCCACCCCAAACTCGCTCATCCATGTCTTTATGGACCTTGCTTTGTGCACTGGTCCAAATCATTTGGTGGAGGGGGGATTATGGTGTGAGGTTGTTTTTCAGGGGTTGGGCTTGGCCCTTGACTTTCAGCGAAGGGAACTTTTAAGGTGTCAGCATACCAAGACATTTTGGACAATTTCATGCTCCCAACCTTGTGGGAACAGTTCGGGGATGGCCCCTTCCTGTTCCAACATGATGCGCACCAGTGCACAAAGCAAGGTCCCTGGACATGGATGAGTGAGTTTGGGGTAGAGGACCTTGACTGGCCTGCACAGAGTCCTGACCTCAACCAGATAGAACACCTTTGGGTTGAATTAGAGTTGAGATTGCAAGCAAGGCCTTCTTGTCCAACATCAGTGCCTGACCTCACAAATCTGCTTTTGGAGAAATGATCAAACATTCGCATAGACACACTCCTAAACCTTGTGGACAGCCTTCCCAGAATAGCTGAAGCTGTTATAGTTGTTAGAGCTGGTGGATGTTAGAGACCTTGCGCTCCTCCACATTCCATTTGAGGATGCCCCACAGATGCTTAATAGGGTTTAGGTCTGGAGACATGCTTGGCCAGTCCATCACTTTTATCCTCAGCTTCTTTAGCAAGGCAGTGGTCATCTTGGAGGTGTGTTTGGGGTCGTTATCATGTCGGAATACTGCCTTGCGACCCAGTCTCCGAAGGGAGGGGATAATGCTCTGCTTCAGTATGTCACAGTACATGTTGGCATTCATGGTTTCCTCAATGAACTGTAGCTCCCCAGTGCCGGCAGCACTCATGCAGCCCCAGACTATGACACTCCCACCACCATGTTTAACTGTAGCCAAGACACACTTGCCTTCCTCCTCCTCACCTGGTTGCCGCCACACACGCTTGACACAATCTGAACCAAATAAGTTTACCTTGGTCTCATCAGACCACAGGACATGGTTCCAGTAATCCATGTCCTTAGTCTGCTTGTCTTCAGCAAACTGTTTGCGGGCTTTCTTGTGCATCATCTTTAGAAGAGGCTTCCTTCTGGGGGACAGCATTGCAGACCAATTTGATGCAGTGTGCAGCGTATGGTCTGAGCATTGACAGGCTGACCCCCCTCCCCTTCAACCTCTGCAGCAATGCTGGCAGCACTCATACGTCTATTTCCCAAGACAACCTCTGGATATGACACTGAGCACGTGCACTCAACATCTTTGGTCGATCATGGTGAGGCCTGTTCTGAGTGGATTCTGTCCTGTTAAGCCACTGTATGCGAGCATGCAGGCTCGGATAACGCGTCGCTGTCCAGTGACGTCATCATCCTGGGACTCTAGCTGCCACGGAACCAAGCCTCATTTCAAGATTCCCCTGTCTCCGGCCGGTTACCAACTCACAGGGACGCTTGCTACAGTTCATGATGGTGCTATGAATCCTGGCCTATGGACGTCTCCCTGATGTTACCCCTTTGAGGACCTGCTCATGTGCCTTTTATCTTCTGTCTCATGTGAGTTGCCAATTGTTGGTTTTAATAAACTGTTTTTAAAGTCTGCACTTAGAGGCGCCTCTTTTCTTCTTTTCCAGTGTTACAAGGACTTTGCTTCTGGTTCTAAGAAGGCTGACCTTTGTGCTGGGACCTTTTACTAATGCTGGTTCTTATACCAGCCACATATGGACTATTTTTTAAAAGACTTGATGGGATTTATATGTTTTTTCAGGGTGTTGCGCCATATACTTGTTTGCAGTATGAGAGAGTGAAAGCAATAACAGCAAATTTAACACACCTGCTCCCCATTCACACCTGAGACCTTGTAACACTAATGAGTCACATGACACTGGGGAGGGAAAATGGCTAATTGCGCCCAATTTGGACATTTTCACTTAGGGGTGTACTCACCTTTGCTGTGTGTTGAGTTATTTTGAGGGGACAGCAAATTTACACTGCTATACAAGCTGTAGACTCACTACTTTACATTGCAGCAAAGTGTCATTCAGTGTTGTCACATGAAAATATATAATAAAATATTCACAAAAATGTGAGGGGGGTACTCACTTTTGTGAGATGCTGTATATATATATATATATATATGTAGTATAGCTATGTTTCTTTTGGTATAAGTGTTTAGAAAAGGTACATTTTACATTTCAAAATTCTAAAATGTCACATATAATGCACTGGAGATGATCTACTTCAAGAACTGTCATTCTGTGACATTTTCACTGGAATGTTTAGAATAGTGGTGGATTACAACAGGGGCAATCTAGGTCATAGCCCAGGGCCCAGAGGTGTAGGGGGCCCTTAACCTTTCCAACTGAAAATCAGTTGTACAAATATCACCCACACAAGAGAGAAAATTAAGTTCAGGTGAAGACATTGGTGCATAGCCCAACAGTTGAAGTCATAGGAAGGTGATGCCTCACCAAAATGAATTATGTGCCCTCCTACATATCTTTCATATAGCATTTCCTATCATTTCTTCCATAATAAGGGCTTGTACACATTAAAAGTACAACACTCCCCTCTGATCAGTGTCTGGAGCCAGCTCTGTTTTCCAATGAGCATGACAAGCTTTTTTTTGACAGTTCATGTTTTGTGTGTTAATAAGTAAAATAAAAACTGCTATTGATGCTTTCAGTGAGGTACAATCAATATATTCAAAGTGGGGGCCGATACCTTTAGTATTTGAACAGAGGGTCCAAATACTGCTCATAACCCATGGTAGCTTTTCAACTTTTTATAAAATGATTTCAAGATCTCTATAAGACCATAAATAAGAAAAATCACTGCACCGCTTTACCCAAAAGCTTACGCTCTATCTCAGCTAACTACATCCACCGCAGAAGATATCAAAGTAGCCACTGACTGATATTGACTATGAATCCTGTGCTTCTGGTGCCAGTCACATTTTGGCATTTGGGCAGGTGAGCATCAATTTATCAGCTAGATGCGTTTGCCCAGATGTCACATCACCAAACTGTCTTCAGCTGGAATCATGTGACAAAGTTTAGGTACATGAAAGGCCTTTAATGGGAGCCAAGTTTAAAGGATTCCAAAAAAAGGTGCTTATGAGAATAAGTGATGGTTTTCTGAATCAGAATCTTGCTTTGCTTTGATTATTGATGGTACTAGCTTATTGTTAGGGGTAATAGTATGTATTAGGTTAGGTTTTGGATCAGGGGTGAGGGGTCAGGGCTTACAATTAAAGTCCAACTATGTCACAAATTTTTTATTGTGTTTTGGATAGAGCGAGGAAGGATTAGAGCCTCTGTGATGTTTTTAATTGTTTTACTGAGTCTTTATTGGGTAGAGGAAGGTGGACCTTTCCTTCCTGAAAATCCTTCAAAAGGGGGCAAAGGCAAAAACACATAATATGTAGAGTAGATAAGAAACTTCTGATTTCTGACTTCTTTTGGTATGTTCTGGTCACAGTCAGAACTTACTCTTCTTGCATGGTTGTCCCTTTGAGAGGCGATTCTTCCTCACTCTAAAGTAAGTCTTTCAGGATTATGGCAAATGTTGGGTTGTAGGGGTTTAAGTGTTGTGCCACCTTAGGCTGGCCATACACAGTTTGAATCTGGGCTAGTTCAGCAGGAAGCGGCCGAGATTCTAACCATTAATGGGCAGGCTGAATCTACCAAGTTGATCGATCAATCTATATTTAGCTGCTAGTGATAATCACTGTCTTCTCCTGGCCCGATGGCTTCCCCCACCATGGCTTCCCACATCCATCCCTGCCAGGAGAAGACAATTACTCGGCAGGAGGTATTCCCCTGTCAGCAAATTTCCGTTCTACAAACCGTGGTTGCAGGAAAGAAATTTACACTGCCTATGGGCTGCCTTAGAGTTATGCATTCATTTAAATTATAAGGTAAAGGATTATAGTGAGGATGAGCTGAACTCCAAATAGATAACAACACACCTGTTCATGAAGGTATATATTTATTAAAAATGTATTACATGTATTTTTAAAAGTAACTAGTGTAAATACTTGAATGCGACTTGGCATTAGCCTCTTGCAATTCCCTACCTTAGACTGGGAGAGGAAGAAGCAGCAATCAGGTGTACCAAAGAGCTCATGCCAGCAAGAAATGCTGACAGGAGGTAGGGACAGAGTAACAGAGAGATGAGCTTATCATCCTGCTAATTCTCCTTTACTGTCCAGTCCCAAGGTTGGGGGTAGGAAAGGAGACCTTGTTGTATTATTTAAATGCAATAGAGAAAAGTGAGGTCACCAGGCTGGCTGTGCTGTTTGGCAGAAGAAGAAGACTGGACAGACAGAAATACAACTCCTCTGTCATATAAAAGAGCTTTCATATATGTATTTCATCTGTGTTTTTAACTTTTTGCCTATAGTTCAGATTTAAGGGATGTGTTAGTGCTAAATTAAGTTTCAAGCATTAGTTTTAAAGGGCTAAAACTGAAGGTGTTTCCTAAGCTAAACCCTTTTTTGTGTACCTTAATGCATTTCCTATATTAAGGTAAAAAACGTTTTCGCATTTGCTGTGCCCCCCTCCCCCTCTAAACACTTATCTCAATACTGGAGTGATCTAGCACTGTGCCTGGTTGCAATCTTCTCTTCTCTCTCTCTCCAGTACTGACAGGCAGCAAATGGAGTTAAATTCAGTGAGGAGAGAGCAGGGGAGGGGCAGAGCTGCACTGTGTGTGTCACTAGATGCACACAGCCCGGCTCAGGATCAGGCCGCCTGCCTTCCCCCAAAGCAGGTGGCTTGATAAGGTGGCAGACACAGAACAGGAGAAGCTGAGTGTGCCATCAGGGGACCCCAGAAGAGGAGTTTCAAGGCCACTCTGTACAATACATTTGCACAGAGCAGGTAAGTATAACATGTTTTGGTTTTTGATTTTTTTTTTTTGGGGGGGGGGGCCTTTATAACCATGCACAAAAACTTTTCACAAAAACAGCTGCTTATCAAATCCAGATATTACATCCTGCAGAATTGTAGGTGGGACCCAGGAGGAGAGAGAGAGAAGTTGTGACCACCCTTCATCAATGGAAGTTCCTATACGATGTAACATATAAAGCACAAGCTGGATAGCTGCACAAGATTCAAGATTCCAGTAATAATACAAATGTACTTTGTATTTAGACAATATGGGGTTGCTTTACTAAAGCTGGAGAGTGCAAAAAACGGTGCAGCTGTACATGCTAGCCAATCAGCTTCTAACCTCAGCTTGTTCAATCAAGCTTTGACAATGAAACCTTGAAGCTGATTGGTTTCTGTGTGGAGCTGCACCAAATTTTGCACTTTCAAGCTTTAGTAAATCAACCCCTATGTGTTCAGCCCAGAGATCAGCTTAAAGTGATTTAGAGAGATTAAAGTTGCATTAACCCCTTAGTGTTTTCTTAGCTAAAAACATGCAGTATGGAACAATAAAATAAGCAGAATACTAAAAAAAAAAGGTTTTCATAGTCTGTTAAAAAAAATTCAAAAACAGGTAATTTTTTCCTTCACTGATGCACATGATGAGGCTGCGCTGATGGGCACTGATAGGGCTGCACCGATGGGCACTGATAGGCTGCACTGATTGGGCAATGATAGGTGACACTGATGGGTACTGATAGGCAGCAAAGAAGGGCACTGATAGGCAGCACCGATGTGTGGTACTGATGGGCACTGATAGGCAGCACTGATGTGCAACAGTGGGCACTGATGAAGCGGCACTGATATGCTGCACTGATGGGCACTGATGAGATGGCACTGGTGGGCACTGATGAAGCTGCACTGAAAGGCAGCACTGATGGGCACTCATAGGTGGCACTAAATGACACTGATAAGCGGCACTGATAAGCAGCACTGATAAGTGATACTAATGAGGAGGCACTGATGGACACTGACTGGCAGCACTGATGGGCACTGATTGGATTCACTGATGGACACTGATTGGTAGCAATGGTGGGCCCTGATTGGCAACACTGGTGGACACTGATTGGCAGCACTGATGGACCCTGATAAGCAGCACTGGTGGGCACTGTTGGGACTGCACTGATAATCAGGACGCTGATAATCAGTGCCCTGATTATCAGTGTAGATCTCCCTTTGATACAAGCTGGTTATCGGTTCTCCTCTTCTCTCGCTGTCAGTGTAAGGAAAGGAACGGCAATAACCAGCTTGTGTTTACATCATGATAAGCTGTTTGTGGACACAGTTGATTACGTGGTAAAGAGCAGCTGATTGACTCTTTACCCCGATCTGTGATTAACTGTGCCCAGGGGACACAGTGATCACAGAGCGCGCCGCCTGTACACCGTCACGGGCGCGATCATGGGAGGACTCCATATGATGCCCTCCCAAAACTGGCGGTCATGCTGTAGCCGTCATTCAGCTACAGCATGATCAGCAGGTGGTTAAGCTACAGGGTTGTGTGTTTCTATTGATGCATACGGTGTAGGGAAACACAACTCTAGTCCTTGCATGCAAAGGTGACTCCATAGGATACTACAAGATAAAGGAGTCGCCCTGAAACCATGGGAAAGTAATCATGGCAACAGCTTAATTAGGGACATATGAAGGACTTTAATTATAAAGAAACTGTATACCAGTAGGTGATTAAATCAGCTGCTGAAAGCGCCTAAAAGAAATGAGGGTTTAATATCACTTTAAAATACACTTGGATGTAGGAGAGTTAAATGTGAAGGGTCGGGTAAAGGTTAGAGATCAGTGAATCTGGTGGAACACCTATTTTTTCCACTTGATTTTAGCACTAAATCCTCTACTTCAAAAACTTCCAGCTTTGGGTTCTAGATCCCGTAAACCAACACAGCGAAGAGCATAGGTCTGCTATAATAACATCTGCAGATATATGTGTACAAATTTTAGAAGCTATGCAAAACTGAAGATAACCAAGATAAAGATGTTGCTCTGGGGAAGGTCATTTACTTTATTATGAAGTTTTAGATACATCTAATAAATATACAAAGCTGTAATAGTTTCACCTACTTAAATATATTGATGTGTTGAGTTAAACAATGTCATCATTGAGCAGTAATCGCCTTAAATTCGAGAGAAAACACTCAGGCAGTTCAGTACCTTGTTTAATAAATGTTTTAATGTTACCTTTTAATGTTGCATAAAACCTTTTTTACAACTTGTTTATTGAACTGGTATAGTCTTTTCCCTGCTGTATGAGCAAAAAGATGATGGTGCCTTATATGTAAGTATGCTTCGGGGAGACATTTTACCCTATTACTCAATATGGCCTGCTTATACACAGAAATTCAGTAAATAGTAAATAAATGGAAGAAGCACTTCATTTTTCACACAAGCTTAAGAGGATATACATGAAGCTCTTACACCAAATGATGAATCTCTTGCTAAAAGAATTTCAAGTACCTGTCTCAAGTGTTCTAGATATAACAAATTATTGTCAATCAAGCAGAAATACAATGTCAAAATGATCTGTAGGCTACTGCATTGCACAAATACTCATAGATAATTATAATTGTGCTGCAGAGCATTCCATAAACTTGTACAGCCAGCTTGGTTGAGCACAAACCTTTATGTGAATGGAGAGGGAAAGGGTGAAGGAAAGATGGAAAGAGCGGACACTGCTGGCATTGGCGTATTGGAAAATGAGAGGGGTTGGGCAATATAAATTGGGGCAAGCCCAACTGTATGTTTGTTATGTGTTCTCATTTGCAAGAATACCTAAAAATATTCTCTTTTTTTAATTTTTTTTAACCACTTCAGCCCCGGAAGGATTTCACACTTTAGGACCAGAGCACCTTTTGCAATTCAGCACTGCATTGCTTTAACTGATAATTGCGTGGTCGTGCGACGTTGTACCCAAATTAAATTTGCGTCCTTTTTTTTCCCACCAACAGAGCTTTCTTTTGGGGGTATTTGATCACCTCTGCGTCATTTCTGATCACCGCTATAAACAAAAAAAGAGCGACAATTTTGCAAAAAAAAAAAAATGTTCTTACTTTTTACTAAAATACAAATCCCAAAAAAATTATAAAAAAACATTTTTTCATCGGTTTTGGCCGATTTATATTCTTCTCATATTTTTGGTAAAAAGAATTGGCGTTATTGATTGGTTTGCGCAAAAGTTGCCGCGTTTACGAATAATGAGAATTCATTTTTTTTTTTTTTTACTAGTAATGGCGGCGATCTGCTATTTTTAGTGGTACTGCGATATTGCTGCAGACATGTCGCACCATTTTGACACTTTTTTGTGACCATTGGCATCTATACAGCGATCAGTACTATAAAAATGCACTGATTACTGTGTAAATGCCATTGGCAATGAAGGGGTTAACTTGGAGGGGGCGGTCTAAGTGTTAACTGTGTTCCCTCAGTGTGTTCTAACTGTATGGGGGCTGGGCTGGCAGGGGGAGGGGAGTGATCACAGCTTCCATACACGGGAAGCCTGTGATCACATCCCTTCCCCTTCTGTCACAACGGAGATCCGTGTTTACATACACGGACCTCCGTTCTTTCACTGCGGGGGAGCCATCGAGTCCGCCCTACCCACTCCCTGGCCCCCTAGAACACAGTGAGTGCACCTCCGTAAGTAAATGGGGCAAATCTGCAAGCACCCCGCAACTGCATGCTTCTGCGGGGCCCAAGGGGTTAAAGTAGGTGGTGAGAAAGCACCACAAAGCTCCTTCTTTAATGCCTTATTTTCTGTACTGCACAAAGTTGCAGGACATTTGTAGAGTGGTCTCATTCACTTGAATGGGTCATGTTTGGTAGGTGCTACACCCACCAACCATGACAGGGCATATAACTCCTGCTGCGGCGTCGAACATGTGTACACCCCTGGCCACTACAGCTAAAGGGAGTGCGGTTGGGGCGGTAAAAACACCACCCCCAAAACTGAAAATGTAAATTAACCATTACTGTTCTGAGCCCCCTATAACACTGCTGGGTTAGCTGCGCTTTGCCATAGACTTCTCTTATGTCCTGCAGGTGTGGTGCACTTTCTGATAGCACACCAAAACTCCTGCATTCAGGATGGGACAGGAGCCAGTGCTACAGAGGAGGCATCAGGTTATGCGGCTCTCGCTCCTTAATATAGCTTCAACTTTACAAGTAGTCCCTCTGCATTGCACTCTGTTTGATGCTCTGAAATAGTGGTTCAGCAAGCCCAGACCATGATCTACCAGTCACCTGTCTGCTATCTACTGGTAAATCGCAGTCTACAAGTTGTTGACCAATGGTGTAGAGCTTATAAATCTTTAAAAGTAGAAATGTTGTTACAATGGAAAACAGGAAGTAAGGAATATAGTGGATAGAACAGCAAATGAATCATGCAGTATGTGACCACCAACATACACTTCAAGCAGGGTGGTGGATAACTCACAGGATTCCGCGGTCTCATAATCTTTCCCATGCCCTTATTGCTCTATCTGCTACATGCTTCACATTTACCATTGTGAGTGTATTTCTTTAAATTAAAGGAAGTACTTCAATATGTGAATACCCTTTTGTGCCCTCCTCTAAATGAGCAACAAAGTTTTTGTTGCAATTTTGGTTCATATAGCTATTATGAATTAGTTTATAACACTTTAAGCAACTTTACATACATATTGGTACACTCTATTCCTGGGATCCCTGTAAATCAAGTGTTTTAATGTGTAGGTTTTTTTTTTACCTATCAAACAGATATATAAAAACTCTTATACTGGTATACTTAACCAAAAGGGACTACAAAAGAGAAGTTCATTGTTATATATACCTCTGAGTTCATATACCTATGACGGACCACCTGGTACCCAACCTGGGTGCCTCAGTCAAGATACAGCTTCCTCCACTCTGAAACCAGGAACCAGGTATTATAGCTGAATATTGCATCCAAGAACTAGACGGCACCAGCTTAGGTGCAAACTGGAATTGACTTTATTCTAAACTCACAAAGAACATATACCACACAAAATGAGGTAAGGGCTAATACATTATCCTAAACAATGCACACTGTAAACAGCAATCGAATCATCAGTACATCTATTGAACAGTGAACATAAACAAACAGTAATCTAATTAAACAGCAAGCTAATTACCAACTTGTCACCTAGACAAGGTCACCCAGACAGTTCTGCACCAGTGCCACAGATACAAAAAGTACATTACACATGCTGTCTGTCAGGTGTTTGGCTTTCACTAGTGTAATCTGTCCACTACAAATGTCATCATAAGGCAAAGCTCATGCAATGTCCAAGCAGTCTGAAAAAGTAGAATTAATTTATCTTCATAGATTTCTTGAGGGATATTGTTGACAAATATTTTGGTCCAAGTGAAGGAGCTTCTCCAACTCAGTCTGCAGGAGGGCCACCATATTTCCTCTGACCATTAACCCGTACAAGATTAATATTACACCTTTCCATCCACTACAGAAGGGAAGCTTTATTGTCCTTATCCAGAGAATTAATCCAAGCCTCACTCTCAGCGTTTATCATGTGGTTGTCCATCATTAGAGAATGATCTGCTCTTTCCATGGGATTAGAATCTGAACTGAGCTCTTTTCCATGCTCTGACTGGTAGAAGCAGACAAAATCCCTGGTCTCCTCCATGGACCATAATCAGTGGGTAGAAGGTTAGCCCCTAGTCCCCTCCAAACGTCCCTGTACTGGTTGGATTTGTCACAATACCCTTTAACTGTCTTGGTGTGAACAATTTCCAAATCAAGCATGCGTCGCCTCACATTCATCTTTAATTCATATAATGATTTCTTATGTCCTTAAGTGACTATAGTGTTGAGATCTCTCCTGGCCATTACAACTGTAGCTACTCTACCAGTTGGAGTGAATTTTTTATAATATTAAATATGCAATTGGGGTATTTCTGAAAACAACAAAACACAGTGCAATTTAGGGTATCTAACATGCATTAAAAGTAGACATGTTGCAAATAAAATACTATATCAGTATTTGAATTGAAATGATAAATTAATTATCTTTAGACTGAATTGTTAACAAAATATTATAATAGATGTCAATAATGTAGAATCACAAAATGTGATATCAATCATAAAAGAGAACTGCATCAAAATATGGTGATAAATCTGCTTTTGTGTTCAGGACAAATAAGTATGGCAGCGTGCCAATGTTTAAACTTACAGCTCTGATGAAGGGGTTGTGTTAATTGCCTGAAATGCATTAAATGAAAGGTTCTGCTATAAAATACAGCACTTTTGAATGAGAACCATTCAGCTTATTTTTTATTCACTGGAGGTTTGGCTCTCTTGGATGAAGTTTAGCACTCATTTTGTCTATTTCTGTATTATTTTGTTTAGCTAATGTGTGCTTTAGCTAAGGGATTTGTATAAGAAAGCTACTGTACCTACTAGCTTTTATACCTGATGGACTTTAGTTTGTTCTTAAAGTGAAACGATCATCTTGTAAAACAACCCATGCTGTTTAAAATAGAGATGAAAGGCAAAACATTTTTGTATACATATAAAAAAAATAACATTATAAATACCCCTTTTCCTTTTTTTTATAAGTGATCACATTCTTCTGTTCCCAGTTGCATAAGAGCTGGGTGGGGAGAAGCAGCAGCACACTGATCTTCTCAGTGACAGGCTGTACAGTGGGGATGTGTCAAGAGAAGTCTGATCATTGGAAGAGAATAGCTAGAGAACTAACCACGATGTGCTCTCCTGCTTAGTGAGGTCAGTTTTTAATATGAAAGCAGAGGGACTGGCAGGAACAGGGATTTCACATGAAGGAGACAATACATAGAGAACAGGATATTTTCTCATGCAAGTACATGGTACAGCAGGCACATATCAGGAATATGAAGTGTTGGGGTAACAAACACTTTAGCTGTATCTGTTTCTCCAGCTAATTATCAATCAGGTCTTGATATTTTTAATAGTCTGGGAGTAAATTGCATATGTCCCTGTAAGGGTTGGGATTCTGTTGAGGTCTGATGAGAACAGGGGCAACTCAATGCATCCTTAGCAGCCACTATTCAGGAAAGTTTTATGTGAATAGCTCATATTTTGGTACCCTCAGAAATGTATTGCCAGACTCAGACAGATTTTTAGACCTTAAAAGGGGTAAGTTGAGGTGAGCTAAGGACTGGATTAGCCAGGGTAAGTAGCCAAGGTCATTACCATAACAAGAGAAGAGCAACTAAGCCAAAGCCAAGCTGTGTACGCACGCGTTCAAGTCACAGGTGGTCAAAAACAAGGAGTCCAGCAGATCATGGATAACAGGCAATAGATAAATTGCGCAAGAACATAGATAATGCCTAGTACACACCACAAGTTTTTTTTTGTTCAACCCTCAGGTCGGAGCCCCTGTAATAACAATCCGATGTTAGTACAGCGATCTCCCCTGTTGTGCTATTGTGTTCTGACAAGGGGATGGCCACCTCGCCAGAACACTGGCTGAGAGCCCTGATCGGCAGTTGGTCGGCAGACCTTTTTCGGTCATGAGCCAAATGTCGGCCGGCTTCTGTTGGACCTGACCATGCTGCTGTCCAAAGGTGCCCCTGTGCCCCTTCATCCAGATTGGAGGCACTGTAATACAGGAGGTTTGTTACTTGGCAGATCACCAGGTGAAAACAGAGAGGGAAAAATGAAAAAAGAAAATGAATGCAGCCATCACATCTAAAGATTGGTAAGCTGCAATATATTTAATTTTTGGTTTTGGGTTTAATACCACTTATAGTGCAGTGTGCTATCCAGTGGCGGCTGATGCTGAAAAATTTTGGGTGGGCGCAAACAAACCTCTCCAGGTCCGCACTCACCAGAGGACGCCTTGCATTCCACGGGACGAGAAGCCAGAAACTGTAAGTGATGCGGTGATGAATATTGATTCGTTAAAATTGGGAGGGTTTGAGCGCAGAGCACCGTGCCCAGAGGAGAGCCTGAAACAAGCCAATTAGAGCCTCAGATTCTAATCACATGTTTTTCAAAAATTTACGGCCCTAATAGACTCCCACTAATCCGGTGCCCCGCATAGTGCACACACAAATGAACAATGTATTTTTTATTAAATGATAATATGACCAACATATTTAACATGATAAAGTAGCTTTCTTCTTTGGCAAACTAACTTTGGGAACTTTGGGGAGGGGGGGCCCTGCACCCCTTATGGACCCCGGCCACCATTGGTGCTATCCATGACTGCAGGAAAGGAAACAAACACAAAAGCAGAATGAGGACGGCACTGGGACCCAAGGAGGACAGGAAGAACAGCAGCAAATGCAACAGGTAGACACAGCGAGCAGAGCACGGGTACGTTTCTGACATAGCTGTGCGCACAGAGTGTGCCAGATGTGTCTGGTCACATCCTAATCAGTTATCTATGGGGGACTGGGAAAGGGGAAAGAGGACATGGAGCTCTAAACCCATAGATTAGGTTGAGTTCAATTCAATATGGCCGACACACCTTACAGGTAGGTGGGGTTCACCATACATTGGACCAGAGCATGTCTGAACACAAGAAAGGAAGGGAAAGACCCCTGCCTAAAGATGGTCCATCACTCCCGGAGGAGAAGGGATAACCCAGCGGCATATATTGTGAAAAAGGAACACTTTATTAATTTAGACAGATACAAAAACCGATTAAGCTTGGCAAACCCTGATGAAATTTGCATAGGAGCGAATGAAACCTGTCGGTGTTTCTGTCCCCCCCTTTCCTTCCACACCCCAGGGTCCTCCCTCCATCTAGGGGGCCAGCCACCGCTTTGAATTGGACATATTCCGTCTATCAGTTGTTCATCACATGATCGCCCTGAGAGATCCAGTCCAGCCTCACAGACGCTGTGTCTAATTGACACGCCCACGGCACCGGCTGTCTGACACAGGCTCAGACCTTTCTTGTGTTCACACCCTAATCACCCTGTTTAGACCTCTGTTATTCCGCCAAAGCCCCCTAATGGTGATCCTAAAAAAATTTGTAAAAAGAAATTAAAAAAAAATAAAATTGTAAAAAATAAAATAATAAAAATAAAAACTACTGACACTGTCCACTGCTGTACTGACACTGTCAGTATATATACACATGCAACATATGTGTTTGAGCTTTGGGGTGCATATCCTAATGCAATAGACTGTGCACACCTATGGTTCCTGATACTCACATAAAAATAGTATCACAGTGCAAAATAAATATTCACTTTTCTGAGACAGGATTTGGAATAAGCATGGGATAGGTGCAGGAGCTGGCCAGCACAGACAGCAAATAGACTCCCAAAAGAAAATAGCATGTGGCAGGAAGTGTAGCTATTCTAGAGAATTTACTGTTCCTGGAGTGCTCAAATTCCCTACAGTATTCCAGGTTGCTCAGGTTGGAGATTACAAAGGGTTAAAGGCTCTCTCCCTTTAGCATGCAGCTCTGGTGCCTGTTGATTGCCTGCTTAGGCACCCAGTACTGTGTCATTGGAGGTAAGGTCACCTGCTCTCCATATATGCAAGTACAGGATATTGCTCTTCACTCCATCAGGAAGGGAAGATAAGTATATGCTGGGGGTAGGCAGGTATTAACCACTTCCTTACTGGGCAATTAAACCCCCCTCCTGCCCAGACCAATTTTCAGTTTTCAGCGCTGTCACTCTTTGAATGACAATTGCGCGGTCGTGCGACATTGTACCCAAACAAAATTGGCATCCTTTTTTCCCCACAAATAGAGCTTTCTTTTGGTGGTATTTGATCACCTCTGTGGTTTTTATTTTTTGCGCTATAAACAAATAAAAGCAACGATTTTGAAAAAAGAACAATATTTTTTACTTTTTGCTATAATAAATATCCAAAAATAAAAAAACAAATTTATTCATCAGTTTAGACCAACATATATTCTTCTACATATTTTTGGTAAAGAAGATCGCAATCGGCATATATTGATTGGGTTGCACAAAAGTTATAGCGTCTACAAACTATGGACATTGGTTTATGGTGTTTTTATTTATTTGTTTGTTTTTTTACTGGTAATGGCGGCGATCTGTGATTTTTATCAGGACTGCAATATTGCGGCGGATATGTCAGACGTTCTTGACACTTTTTTGGGACCAATTTATATAGCGATCAGATCTAAAAATAGACACTGATTACTGTATAAATGTCATTGGCAGGGAAGGGGTTAACACTAAGGGGGCAGTGAATGGGGTTAAATGTGTTCCCTGGGTGTGTTCTAACTGTGGGGGGGTGGGGTTAGCAGGGGCATGACAGATCTAACTGATACCAGTGACAGGGATCAGTAGATCTGGCATGCCCCCCTCACAGAACGGGGGAAGCATCGTGTTTAGATTGGCGGTTCCCCGTTCTGGCTCTCTGTGAGCAGATTGCGGGTCTCCAGGGGACATCAGGTCCGCCCCACCCATGGACACGCGTGCCAAAGGGGAGGACGTCTATTGACAGCCTCCCGGCATTTTAGAGCCGTGCTGTAGCCGTCAATCGGCTATGGCGCAGATCTGAAGTAGTTAAAATCGATTAATTGCTTTGCTGAGAAAGGTAAAGGAATAATTAATTCTAAAAACACTCCCTTTGCATTAAATTTTTTTAATGTAATCATGGAGACATACAAATTTAATAAGCAAACACGCTCTTTGTTCTAAATTCTGCAGGGGGTTAAAACTTTCTATACTATATTGTCCTCCCTTGTATTGCAAGAATTTTTTTCTCATAAATTTAAGAGCTCTTGTATGTCTAAGAAAAGGGAATAAGTGCAAGGCAACTGTTGCAAAGCTGGTAACAGCTGTGCCTAGAACACTGAGGACTAGTTAACGGTTTCTTGATCCTCTCATGTGGTCAAAGGTTAGAGGGCAACTTGAAAAGCACTGATCTGATTTTATTTGGTTTATCATTGTATAGAGAATACAAAAAAGAAAATAAAACAAGCACAAGCTTGTGATATGTAAGATACAAAGTGGCATACTAAAGGGAAATTCCACTTTTGTAATAAAATTTAAGAAAAGCCCACTATGTGTTTGTTATGTGTTCCTATTTAAACAGCATAACTAAAAAAAAAAAAATAATAATAAAATATATTACCTTTTAGATGTTTCTAAGAAGAAGTTGTCATTGCTGATTCTAAGAATTTCTGAACAGTGCAGGATGGGTTTTTCAAAAATGTTAACTCTTTCTTAGGGCAGACAGTGTTCAAAACTAGTTTACAGCTGATAACGAAGAACTGCGAACACAGTACAGACAGGATTCTTAAAATGACTCCACAGCCCCCTCCTAAATATTACAAAGCAGGGAGAACATGTAAGTATTTTCAAACAAATAAAAATCACTTATAAAGGTGACCATCATTATTTTTTTAAGTTATGCTATGGTAATGGGAACATGTAACAAATATAAAGTGGGTATAACCCCAATTTGGTTGGAAAAATGTAAATACAGATTAAGCTATGTTGTAGGTTACAGAACACATTCATTATACCAGTAGGGATAGGAATATCAAGTAACAACATTGGTAAAAGAGTAGATATAAATATATTCCTGCCTGTGTGCTTTGCCATGATGTTAGCAGGATCTCGGTACAACATTTACGGCTGAGGTAGGGCTTGCAGGCATAGCCAAGTAAGTTTTGACTTGAAATAAAAAAGGTAAGGCGAAATCTAGTAGAATAGGACCAGGCTATGATTAAGCACCCCCACATTATGGTGTGAAACGCATAAGCCTGCTGCATCGACTTTCTGGGTTCTTTTATGTATGCTGACTATTTTTGGATTCTAATGCATATTTCAATAAAGAACATTTTACGGAGTGTGGCTGTCCAGCATTTTCTCTGCACGTCTACCTGTCATGCAAAGCCGCACCTGTGCTAACCGGGGTTTGGAGCAGAGGTAAATTGGACTTTAATTGGCCTGGAGCGGCGCAAATTTATGGAAAAAAGGAGTGGGTCAGTTGATAAATGGGTAGGGTGTATTCCCCACCAATAAATATGGATTATGTTACTACTGGTGGTCTTACATCTCAAACAATAATCTAAAAGGGAAGGGTAATAATGGTGGATGACATCTTGGCACCTGTACCAGATTGTAATGATATTGAAATTCTTCCCCTTTTACTTGAAATTGAAAGTTTGTGGAGAAAGTAAAAGCATATCCCAAGTAATGAAGCTTTATTCTATTAGATAAACCTTTAGTCCAGGTAAGTGTGTATTTGGGTAGGTTTGGTTGAGAGTGGTGTGACAAAATAAAATACATTTTGCATACAATGTCTGTAGGTGGGGAATACTGTAGGAATAGGTTCTCATAGGTGGTGGGGTGTGTCAGTGTGGTCTTGTTGGGGATAGAGTTGATTTAGGCAAAAGGGGGTTGGAGTTTATTAGCTATTAATTTAAAGTATAATTTTTAGACCCATCTCTGTTAGGAAAATGGAATGGTAATTGGAGCAAAGTGTGTGATCTTTATCTGCATTATGGGCTTCCAAAGCATGGAGAGGGAAGATGGACTCTGTAGAGATCGAGTAAAAACTTTTGTGGAAAGGGTGTTAGAAGATCTTTATAGGTTATGTAAAATTTGAGTGTGAACCCGTTTGGGCTATGGCTTTTACCCACCTGAGTAGACCCAATCATAGCTAACAATTCCCCCTCTACGAAGAGGGTCTCTAGAAAGGCTTGGTGGTTTATGTGGGGGGGGGGGGGGGGGTTT
>BLSH010433274.1:203965-226230 GCA_018402905.1 Glandirana rugosa | reverse complement strand
TATATATAGATATATATATATATATATATATATAGATATAGATATCTATATATATATAAACATATATATATATATATATATATATATATATATATATATACGGTATATAGTACACTTGATGTGGTGTATTAAAATATATACAACCTGATATATATATATATATATATATATATACACACACAGCGTATTGAGTGTGCACTATATATCTGTACATAAGGTATATAGTACACGTGACGTGGTGTATTAAAATATATACAGCCTGGTATATATATATATATATATATATATACACACACAGCATATTGAGTGTGCACTATATATCTGTCCATAAGGTATATAGTACACTTGACATCGTGTATTAAAATATATACAGTTTTTAACCCCCAGAGCCCTTTTTTAATTTGTTGTTTACAAGTTAAAATCAGTTTTTTTTATAGAAAGTTACCCCCAAACATTATATATATTTTTCAAACACTCTAGAGGATAAAATGGCAATCATTGCAATACTTTTTGTCACACGGTATTTGCACAGCGGTCTTTCAAGCACTTTTTTTGGAGAATAAATCACTTTTTTGAGTTAAAAAATAACACAACAGTAAAGTTAGCCAAATTTTTTGTATATTGTGAAAGACGATGTTACGCCTAGTAAATAGATACCATACATGTTACGGTTGAAAATTGCGCACACTCACCGAATGGCAACAAACTCCGGTACTTAAAAATCTCCATAGACGACGCTTTAAAATCTTTTAACGGTTACCAGGTTAGGGATGCAGAGGAGGTCTTTTTCTAGAATTATTGAACACTGTTTTCATATGCGGACAAGACTTACGTGTGCGTTTTCTTTGCTGCACGAGCTCGCAGGGACAGTGGCACTTTACATTTTTTTTTCTTTTAACACTGTTCCTTTAAAAAAAATCTGATCACTTTTATTGCTATCACAAGGAATGTAAACATCCCTTGTGATAGTAATATATGGGGACAGGTACTCTTTATGGAGGGATGGGGGGGGTCTAAAAGATCCCCCATCCCTCCTTTACACTTCACAGTATTCAGAACGCCAAAAACGGCGAGTCATTTTTTTAAAACCGGCACCGTTAGCTGCCGAGTAAACCGGAAGTGACGTTGTAAGGTTGCTTCAGAAAATGTACGAAGGAGTCCTGATCGAAGCCAATTCTGGTTTCCACAGGGACTCCACACAGCCAGCGGACAAGCCGGACTGGAGCTCCTGTCTCCCGGTGGGACGGGAGGCCGGAGAAGAGCAGCGGACGGTGGTGGGAGGGGGGATGTCCCCTCCCGCTGCCTGAGATAACGACCGAGCGGCTACCGAGCCGGAACGGCTGTTATCAATGGATTGCCGGCTGCCCGCTCTAAAAAACGGTACCAGGGTATAGCCTTTAGCTGCAGACTATACCCTGATACTTCCACTTAAAGCAGCCACTGTTTATAAACAACGATTCGCGTTAAGTGCTTAAACTAATTTAAAACAGCAGGGCCCATTCCTGCGCTCAACAAAAGTAACTGCAAGGGGTTACAGTGTTCTGGCAATGACAACACCCAAGGCCCAATTTTTCACCACCTGTTTGACTGGGGCATGTCATCACAATTGTTAACCACTTAACGCGAATCGCCGTTTTTAAAAAACGGCGGCAGCTTTAAGTGTATGTATCGGGGTATAGCCTGCAGCAACAGGCTGTTTTTTAGAGCAGGCAGCCGGCTATCCGGTGATAATGGCTGATCCGGCTCAGAAGCAGCTCGGTCTTTATCCCAGGGAGCGGGAGGGGCCATCCCCTCTCCCGCCACCATCCGCCGCTCTTCTCCGGTCTCCCATCCCACCAGGAGACCAGAGCTCCGATCCGACACTTCTGGTCACTGTGTGGAGTCCCTGTGGAAGCCGGAATCGGCTCAATCGGGACTCCTTCATACATTTCTGGAAGCAACATCACTTCTGGTTTACTCAGCAGCAAACTGTGCTGGTTTTAAAAAAATTACAGTATTCACTTGTGATAGCAATAAAAGTAATCATTTTTTTTAAAAAACAAACAGTGTTCTAAAAAAAATAAATAAAATAAAATAAATAAAAAAAATGTAAAAAAAAAATTCAAAGCGCCACCGTAACCGCGAGCTCGTGCAGCAAAGAAAACGCATACGTAAGTCACGCCCGCATATGAAAACGGTGTTCAAACCACACATGTAAGGTATCGCCACGATTGCCAGAGTGTGAGCAGTAATTCTAGTAAAAGACCTCCTCTGCACCTCTAACCTGGTAACCATTAACATTTTTTAAAAAGTCGTCTATGGAGATTTTTAAGTACCAGAGTTTGTCGTCATTCCGCAAGTGTGCCCAATTTCAACCGTAACATGTATGGTATCTATTTTCTCAGCTTAACATCCTCTTTCACAATATACAAAAAAATTGGGCTAACTTTACTGTTGTATTATTTTTTAACTCAAAAAAGTGATTTTTTACCAAAAAAATGGAGCTTGAAAGACCGCTGCGCAAATACCGCGTGGCAAATAGTATTGCAACAATCCCCATTTTATTCTCTAGGGTGTTTGAAAAAAATATATAATGTTTGGGGGTTCTAAGTAATTTTCTAGCAAAAAAATTATTTTAACTTGTAAACAACAAGTGTAAAAAGGGCTTTAAGTGGTTAAACTAATTTACAACAGCAGGTCCCGTTACTGCTTCCAACAAGAGTAACTGCAAGGGGTTACAGTGTTCCAGTGCCCAAGGCCCAATTTTCTGCCACCTGTTTGACTGGGGGGATTTTATCATAATTTTTTAACTAATTTACAACAGCAGGGCCCGCGCCAATATAAAAAAATTATGTGGGGTTCCCCCCAAAATCCAAACCAGTCCCTTTAGGTCTGGTATGGAATTTAAGGGGAATCCCGTGCTAAAATTTAAAAAAAAAATGACGTGGCGTTCCCCCAAAATCCAAACCAGGCCCTTCAGGTCTGGTATGGAATTTATGGGGAACCCCGTGCTAAAATTGAAAAAAAAAATTATGTGGGGCTCCCCCCAAAATCCAAACCAGGCCCTTTAGGTCTGGTATGGAATTTAAGGGGAATCCCGTGCTAAAATAAAAAAAAATGACGTGGCGTTCCCCCCAAAATCCAAACCAGGCCCTTTAGGTCTGGTATGGAATTTAAGAGGAACTCTGTGCCATTTTTTTTTTTTTTCAAATGACGTGGGGATCCCCCCAAAATCCAAACCAGGCCATTCAGGTCTGGTATGGAATGTAAGGGGAACCCGGCACAATTTTTAAAAAAAAAAATGATGTGGGGTCCCCCCCAAAATCCAAATCAGGCCCTTCAGATCTGGTATGGATTTTAAGGGAAACCCCGCACCAAATTTTTTTAAAAAATGGTGTGGGGTCCCCCCAAAATCCAAACCAGACCCTTATCTGAGCATGCAGCCCTAGCTTGGCAGGAGGGGGTGAGAACGAGTGAGCGCCCCCCCCCCCCAAACCATACCAGGCCACATGCCCTCAACATGGGGAGGATGCTTTGAGGTCGCCCCCAAAGCACCTTGTCCCCATGTTGATGGGGAGAAGGCCCTCATCCCCACAACCCTGGCCAGTGGTTGTAGGGGTCTGCGGGCAGGGGGCTTATTAGAATCTGGAAGCCCCCTTTAACAAGGGAGCCCCCAGATCCCGACCCCCCTCCCTATGCAATTTTAAATGACAATTTTTCCTATGGAAATGTCATTTTGCTCTGGCTATGTTCTATACCTCACAGAGATGCGCCCTTTTACACACAGACTAAGGACACCCCCCAGGCACAATATTTAAAGGAATTTTTTTTTCACTTTAAGGAAACCAACATTCTTTCAAGAGCTGACTGGCTTCTTTAGGTGTGGGAAGTGTAGAGTGTGCTCCTATAGTTGTCTAACACAGCGGAGGACTACCAAATTTACCTCTAATAGTAGATCTATGGAGTTCCCGATTAAACCGTTCATTACGTGCACCACGAAAGGGGTAGTCTACCTGCTGCAATGCCCTTGTGGGCTATAATATGTAGGCAGAACCAAGCGCCCCTTAAATGTTCGCCTTAATGAACATATTATGCATATCATCACTGGATTTAAGAACCACTTTGTATCTAAGCACTACAGAGATTTTCATAATAGGGATCCCTGCAAAACGCTGTTTTTGGGGATTGACAAATATGAGGCCCACTGGCAGGGGAGCTCCCTGATCAGGAGCATTTCCAGGATGGAAATGTACTGGATCCATAAGATCAGGTCTTACACTCCCTATGGGCTTAACGTGGATGTCTACGTTAATGTCTTTATAGACAATTCATAAGTAAGGTCTATATACACTTCGATGGCCTTCTCGCTATGACGGATGGGACCTGCGACCCCAGTTATGTGGGGGCCTCCACATATAGGGGGCTCTCCATTTTTGTACATATCGTGGCCCATCCAACTGGAGTTCTTTTGCCTATGTTTGATCTAGGCGGTATATGTTTAGGTGTGGAGATCCCCCACACCTAAGGATATCAGGATCCCTATCTAGGGATATTATGTTCACCTCCCCTGTATAAAACAGGGGCACCTTTTGGGTTGTATTTGGGATAGCCCTCCCTTCAATCAGGGGGTAGGGGGTGATTTGTACTAGTACTTCTTGGTTAGAGTGCATGCATCTTTTTAGAGACCCCTTATATTCATATTTATGCTTTTGAATAAAATGAGGCAAATTACTAATGCATATATATAAGGGTTTGTCCTGTAACAGGTTATTTATATGTGGATTTTGGCGCTTTGGTCTACTAATATTTGTGACCCCAGCATGTGAACCCTATCCGAGATGTAGGTATTTTTAAGTTTAAGCAGTTCACAATTCTGCTCTGTCCCTTAAAGCTCAGCCATCCTAGATACCAAACTATTGTTATGTAGTTTGGAATAGAGATAAAGTTTTCATGATCCCGGCCATTTGATTAATGTCCGGGCTTACCACACCTTTTTAAGCATATCACGCCAATAGATGTTTCTGAGTAAATATTATTTCTTTTAAATTTTGGAGGTATTGGCAACCTCTCCCTTAGTAGACATAGATGAATGAACATTGCCCATAATAGATATGGAGAAACAAATGTTGCCCACACCTCGGATCTGGTGTGGGGCGTGAATAGAGTGGTATCGTTAGCAGCGCACCCTATCCCTTGGACGACATCTGTTGATGACGAAACGTACGTCGGGAGAGCGCTGACGTCACCACATTCTCACTGTGTACCCGAGGGACACATATGCCGGCTTTTACAAACGCGATTTCGCAATGACAATGTGAGTAGCATTTTATCTTTTTAACAAAGCGTTTCATACAGTATTACGCTATGCAAGCTTTTTGTTTCACATGACAACATCGCCTTATTTGAGTAACAACAACAAGTATCAGGCGCATCGACAGGTGCATAGAGTCCCCATCCCTATTGTTAACCATCAAAGTCCAGAACAAAGTACATAATAGTCCAATAATGTGGATAAATGTGGATAAAAAAGAGAAGAAATCCGGTATATACACCCAGGGCTGCTCTCATGTGAGGGAAAGCCAAAACCGCACCTGTAGACAAGAAACAAAAAGGAGGCGTCTCTAAGTGTAAACCGTAAGAAATTTTATTAAACAGACATCAGCCAATTGGCTACTCACATGACTAAAAAAGGGTATGGCACATGGAACCAGGAGAATACTCAACCGGTGAAGAGTATGGCATCAGTTCCCCGAGACCTAGTAAGCAGTTAGTCATTGGTGCGGATGGGATCGTCAGTGGGGCCGTCCGTTCGTGGAACCGTCCGTTAGTGGAGTTGTTCGTGGATGGTAGGAACGATCGTCTCCGTGCCGGCAGCCGGGGGATTCCAGAGCGAGGCTTGGCTGCACTGGTCGCAGCGGGGTGATGTCTTTTGTAGTCCCTGGGAGTCAATAGTGGTGTCTAATTGGATCCAATTAGACACCACTATTGACTCCCAGGGACTACAAATAGATGGTAGCCTGATGAAAGAGCGTGACTGCCTTCACATTGCGGTCTGTATGCTCTGAAACGCGCCGTGGATTGAAGACATTACCCTGCTGCGACCAGTGCAGCCAAGCCTCTTCACCGGTTGAGTATTCTCCTGGTTCCATGTGCCATACCCTTTTTTAGTCATGTGAGTAGCCAATTGGCTGATGTCTTTTTAATAAAATTTCTTATGGTTTACACTTAGAGGCGCCTCCTTTTTGTTTCTCGCCTTATTTGAGTGATCACATTGCCCACCATTGATTGGGAGGATTTCTGGGACAGAAGTCTTGTGGGGAACACTCCTGCACCCCCGGCTGGGGTTGAGCCACAGGCGCTATATTTTTTGTTTATCTGGTAAGCCTCTCTTATGTCGGTGGTGGACCACACAGCATACCTACTCAGCACTTTGGGTGAATTTAATTGCGTCAAGATGCTTGCCTAGGAGTCACTACTGTTTTTCTGAATAATCAGATTCAGTTGTCATGTACTAAGTTTTTTTTTTAAAAGATATCCTTCATCTACCCGTAATTTTATTATTGGACTTGATACTCCTCTGGGTCCTTAATCTTTTGGTTTTAGGACCTGTCATACCATTTGAATTAATGCAGCCCTCCATTTTAAATTTTAATTTGTATGTTATATTGCTTGTGTATATAGGCTGCTGCTCCCTTAGAGGAATTTAGCGCGGTATTTACCTATTTTGTCTAGATTATTAAAATCACTGCTCCTGAAAAAACAATTGATTTAAAAACGTTTTCTTTCATTGATACATGTCCCCTGGGGCAGGACCCGGGCCCCCATACACTTTTGATTTTTCATGTTCGAGTCCCATAGACTTTAATGATGTTTGGATGTTCGCCCTGAACTTTTTGTCTGTTCGCATGTTCTGGTGCAAACCAAACTGGGGGGTGTTCAGCCCATCCCTACCACAGATAATGAGACTATGGGCTCAGGACCTGGAGATTGGCCACAAAGGCCAGGAGACCATTTAGAGGACTGGGTACAGAACACATAAAATGTTATTGCAACCATGCGTTAGGTCATATTGCTGCTAACTGTTCCCTAAATGATGAACCAATGCAATGTGATAACGCTTACTTGAAAAAATGCATGTCTCTTTTTGCACAGGTAGCATGTATTTTATCATAGAGTCGAGAGGACAGAGCTCCCCCTGCTGAGGAAACACTGGAACTCACTCTGGACCCTTTCGATTGCAAAATTGAAAGGGGAACTGTTGGTATGCCCAACGGAGGAATAGGTCCTTTTCCTTTTTCTGTAATGGCTGGGGAGCAGGAGGAGCTAGAATCCAGCCCCCAGCTTGAGGATAATGAACAAGAAATTATCTCTGTCTAATAGTGAGAGTGGACAGAATGTGGTGCCTGACTTAGAAGTCAGGAAAGATGACTTTTGCACGGAACAATTAAGAGACTCCACCCTCATTAGAGCCAGAGAAAATATTAAAATGATTGATGGCAAACCTGTCGAACCCACCTGTAGGGGTGCCTTTTCCCTGCATGGCTCTTAAAAATAACTTGCTGTATCAAGTGGTAAAGCAAGGGGAGGAGGAGGTAGAGCAATTAGAGGTTACCAAACCCTATCCCTGGATGGTGTTAGATTTGGCCCATGGTCATATAATGGGTGAATATCTGGGTAGAGAGAAAACTAAGGAGAGGATAACCCAAAGATTATTTTGGCCTGGTTTACATGCAATGTCAAAGAATATTGTGAGTCATGCCCAGAGTGTCAGTATTCTGCGCCATCGCCCCATTTTTGCAGTCTGCTGGTACCGTTACCGATAATTGAAGTGCTTTTTGAAAGAATTGGTATGGAGCTGGTGGGACCAGTAGTAAAGTCTGCCTGGGGCCATCAGCAAATACTGGTAATACTGGACTATGCCACACGGTATCCTGAAGCCATTCCCTTGCATAATACCTCAGGTAAGGCTATTGCCAAAGAGCTTGTCCAGGTATTTAGTCATGTGGGTATTTCAAAAGAGTTATTAACAGACCAAGGTACCATTTATGTCCAGAGCCACTAAAGAATTGTGTAAGTTGTACAAATTCTCCCATGTCTGTACTTCTGTCTACCACCCCCAAACTGATGATCTTGTGGAGAGATTTAACAAAACACTCAAAAGCATGTTAAAAAAAGGTGGTGGACGAAGATGGGAAAAATTGGGATTTTTTGCTGCCATTCCTCAGGCATCCACAGGTTATTCCTCTTTTGAACTAGTGTATGGTAGACATTCCAGGGGATTGCTAGATGTAGCAAAAGAAACATGGACGGGAGAGACCACGCCTTACAGAAGCATCATTGAGCATATCTCACTGATACAAGATAGAATCGAGGTTGTCATGCCACTTCTATGGAAACATATGGAGCAAGCCCTGGAGGCCCAGAAAAGGGTTTATAATCAGAGTGCCAAGACCCGGACCTTCAACCTGGGGGGTAGAGTGCTGGTACTAGTCCCCACAGTTGAGAGTGAATTCCTAGCAAAGTGGCAGGGTCCTTTTGAAATTATGGAAAGAGTAGGGGAAGTAAACTACAAAGTTTACCAGCCAGGGAAAAGGAAACAAGAGCAAATATATCATGTCAATCTCTTGAAACCTTGGAAGGACAGAGAGACTTTACTGGCAATGCCAACTCCCCAACAGGGCATGGCCCCCTTGACACCTGAGGTACCCATAACTGAAACCTTGTCAGTGGCCCAACAAAAGAATGTTAAAGAGTTTGTGAGTAAGAATAGAGACTTTTTCTCTCACCTACCCGGACTGACCACAGTTATACAGCTTGACATTATTACGGAACCAGGTGTCCTCGTAAATTTAAAGCCCTATATAATACCTGAAGCTAGGCACAAAGCAGTTGCAAATGAAATAAAGAACATGTTAGAGTTGGACGTGATAGAGGAGTCCCACAGTGACTGGGCAAGTCCCAGTGTTGGTCCCAAAGCCTGATGGCACTATAAGGATTTGTAATGATTTCAGGAAGTTGAATAGCGTGTACAAATTCAATGCATACCCAATGACTCGGGTCGACAAGCTTGTTGACAGATTGGGAAGTGCCAGGTACACAGCTACGTTAGACCTGACTAAAGGTTATTGGCAGATACCCCTAACGGAGTCTGCAAAAGAGAAGACTCCCTTTTCTACTCATGAGAGGTCATTCCAATATAAGTGGATGCTTTTTGGTTTGCTTGGTTCTCCTGACATATTCCAGAGAATGGTGGACAAGACATTGAGACCACATCGCCAATACGCAGCCGCCTATTTGGATGATGTAGTCATCTACAGCCCAGATTGGGAATCTCATTTGCCCCAGGTGCAAGCAGTAGTAGATTCCCTTAGGAAAACAGGACTCACCATTAGAGTTGAGGGTTCGTACCGGACTTTAGGGTGTCTGTGTCCCGAACCTGAACCCGGACATTTGAGAAAAAGTCCGGGTTCGGGTATTTTTTTGCCCCTTTTTGGGCAGCCAATCAACAAGCGTTTCACTCGTTTGCCCTTAGAAGCCATCACAGCCATGCCTACTAATGGCATGGCTGTGATTGACCAGTGCATCATGTGACCCAGCCTCTATATAAGCTGGAGTCACGTAGTGCTGCATGTCACATCATCTCATACTAGTGTAGGGAGAGGATGCTGCTGCTGCTGTGCTGTGCTCTTGCAACTGCTTGTGTGTCAGGGACACTACTTTAATCGTGTTCTGTTAGTTCAGTTGGCAACATTTTGGCATATTTAAATACTGCTTTTACATTGCAGTTAGACAAATTAAAAAATTTTTTTTTGTGCAAAGTATTACATTTGTGGCCAGCGGGGCATTTCTTGCACAAAATGAAAAAGTGTGTCTACATTGCTGGTTTTAAAAAAAAAATATTCGAAATGCTACATTTGGGGCCAGCGGTGCATTTCTTGCACAAAAATAAAAAGTGCGTCTACATTGCTGGTTTAAAAAAAAAAATATTCGAAAAACTAAATTTGCGGCCAGCGGAGCATTTCTTGCACAAAAATAAAAAGTGCGTCTACATTGCTGGTTTAAAAAAAAATATTCTAAATACTACATTTGCAGCCAGCTGTGCATTTCTTGCAGAAAAAAAAAGTGCGTCTACATTGCTGTTTTAAAACAAAAAAAAATCTAAATACTACATTTGCGGCCTGCAGTGCATTTCTTGCACAAAAATAAAAAGTGCGTCTACATTGCTGGTTTAAAAAAAAAAAAATCTAAATACTACATTTGCGGCCAGCGGTGCATTTCTTGCACAAAAATAAAAAGTGCGTCTACATTGCTGGTTTAAAAAAAAAAAATTCTAAATACTACATTTGCGGCCAGCGATACATTTCTTGCACAAAAATAAAAAGTGCATCTACATTGCTGGTTTAAAAAAAAAATATATACTAAATACTACATTTGCGGCCAGCAGTGCATTTCTTGCACAAAAATAATAAGTGCGTCTACATTGCTGGTTTTAAAAAAAAGAATGTTCTAAATACTTCATTTGCGGCCAGTGGTGCATTTCTTGCACAAAAATAAAAAGTGTGTCTACATTGCTGGTTTAAAAAAAAAGAATAATAAATAGTGCTACATAGTACATTTGCACCTTGCTGTGCATTTCTTGCACAAAATTAAAAAGTGTGTCTACATTGCCGGTTTAAAAAATAATATATATTTGTGCTAAATAGTACATTTGCGTCCAGAATGAGGAGAGTGTCAAATAAGAGACGTGGTCGTGGTGCTGCTGGTGTTGGTGGTGTTGGTGAAGCTCCTGTTGCAAGGAGAGGACGTGGTCGATCTGTGCCAGCTACACACACAAGTGAAACACCTTCCTCAGGTGCGAGTAGCTGACAGAACCTTCAACGTTATATGGTAGGCCCGAATGCCGCTCAAGGAATGGTGAGGCCAGAACAAGTACAGGCGATAGTAGATTGGGTGGCTGACAATGCCTCCAGTTCCTTCACATTGTCTCCCAACCGGTCCCTTGCTGAAAGCTCAGAGTTGGCACCTGAACCCCATGGCCATCTGTCTTTCACCTCAGTCCCTTGTAAATCAGCCAAGCAGTCTGAGCCCCAAGTCATGCAGCAGTCTCTTATGCTTTTTGATGACTCTGCTGGTGTGCTTTCTGTGGGCCATCCAGAAGCCCCTGCCCCAGAAGCGGAAGACATTGAGTGCACCGATGCCCAACCACTTCTGTTTCAGGATGAGGACATGGAAACACCACTGCAGCACGTCTCTGATAATGAGGAAACACAGGTGCCAACTGCTGCAGCTTTCTACAGTGTGCAGACTGACAAGGAGGGCAGGGGTGAAGAGTGGGTGGAAGATGATGTGGAGGATGATGAGGTCCTAGACCCCACATGGAATGAAGGTCATGCAAGTGACGTGTGCAGTTTGGAGGAAGAGGTGGTGGTCGCACAGAGGCACCAGCACAGCAAAAGAGGAAGCAGGTTGCAAAAGCGGAGCGACTGTCCCCTAGACAGTACACCTGCTACTACCCACCGCACCCAGGGACCTAGCACAACAAAGGCAGCTCAAAGGAGTTCCCTGGCGTGGCAGTTCTTCAGACAATGTGCTGATGACATGACACCAGTGGTTTGCACGCTGTGCAATCAAAGCCTGAAGCGAGGCATAAATGTTCTAAGCCTGAGCACAACCTGCATGATCACGCATCTACATGTAAAGCACGAGCTTTGGACCAGTAAGTACGGGCAGGGACGCTATATCTCACTAACTGCACACTGGGCAAATGTAGTGCCTGAGGCGGATAGCAGTTTGGCGCATGTCCTTCCGCCACCGAGGATTGCAGGGCATTTCTCCTTGCCTCCTGTTGCCTCCTCCTACTCCACTTCCTCCTCCTCTACCACCTCCTCATCCGGTCAGCATAACACCTTCACCACCAACTTCAGCACATCCAGGGGGAAACGACAGCAGGCTTTTAAAACTGATATGTTTGGGGGATAAACCCCACACTGCGCAGGAGCTGTGGACAGGCATTCAACAACAGACCGATGAGTGGTTGTTGCCACTGAGCCTCAAGCCCAGCCTGGTGGTGTGCGGTAATGGGCAAAATCTCGTAGCAGCTCTGGGCCTAGCCGGTTTGACACACATCTCTTGCCTGGTGCATGTGATGAATTTGGTGGTGCAGAAAGTTCTAAAAAAACTACCCGGATATGTCAGAGCTGCTGCAGAAAGTGTGGGCCGTCTGTGCGCGCTTTAGGCGTTCTCACCCTGCTGCTGCTCGCCTGTCTGCGCTGCAGTGGAACTTCGGCCTTCCCGCTCACCACCTCCTATGCGACGTGCCCACAAGGTGGAACTCCACCTTACACATGCTGGAGAGACTGTGCAAGCAGCAGCAGGCAATAGTGGAGTTTCAGCTGCAGCACGCACGGGTCAGTCGCTCTGCAAAATAGCACCACTTCACCACCAACGAGTGGGCCTCCATGCGAGACCTGTGTACCATATTGCGGAGTACTCGACCAACATGGCCACCAACATGGCCAGTGCTGATGACACTGTTACTATCCCACTTCTATGTCTCCTTGAAAAAACACTTTGGGCGATGATGGAAGGGGATTTGGAAGGGGATGTGGCACAGGAGAAAGAGGAGTAGGAAGAGGGGTCATTTCCACGGTTATCAGGCCAGTCATTCACAAGTGGCTCCGAGGGTGGGTTTCTGCACCAGCATAGGCCAGGTAAAACATTTTTAAGCCAGGGCACAGTTCTGGAGGATGAGGAGGACAAGAATGATGATGATGAGGAGGAACTGTGTTCACAGCAGGGTGGCACCCAACGCAGCTCGTGGGCATTACTGGAGCGTGGCTGGGGGGATACGGAGGACACAGATGATACACCTCCCACAGAGGACAGCTTGTCTTTGCCTCTGGGCAGCCTGACACACATGAGCGACTACATGCTGCAGTGCCTGCACAACGACAGCCGAGTTGTGCTGATTACTGGGTAGTCACCCTGCTGGATCCCCGTTACAAGGACAAGGTGCCTTCCTTAATTCCCTCACTGGAGCGTGATCGGAAGATGCGCGACTACTAGCGCACACTGGTAGACGTGCTGTTGAGGGCATTCCCAAATGACACCGGGGGCTTAGTAGAAGCACAAGGCGAAGGCAGAGGAGGAGGAAGAGGTCGCCACCGCAGCTGTGGCACCGCCAGCACCTCAGAAGGTTAGCATGGCCGAAATGTGGAAAAGCTTTGTCAGCTGCACGCCACAACAAACAGCACCACCAGCTGATAGGCAACGTTTTAGCAGGAGGCAGCATTTCAGCAACATGGTGGAACAGTATGTGCGCACATGCCTACACGTACTAACTGATAGGTCTGCCCCATTCAACTTCTGCGTCTCCAAATTGGGCACATGGCCTGAGCTTGCCCTTTATGCCTTGGAGGTGCTGGCCTGCC
This sequence comes from Glandirana rugosa, assembly GCA_018402905.1. Classification (NCBI taxonomy): domain Eukaryota; kingdom Metazoa; phylum Chordata; class Amphibia; order Anura; family Ranidae; genus Glandirana; species Glandirana rugosa. Next base: position 212,821 of record BLSH010433274.1, on the reverse strand, counting down.
CTGCAGCCAGTGTATTGTCTGAACGTGCGTTTAGCATGGCAGGGGGCGTTATCACAGACAAGTGCAGCTGCCTGTCCACAGCCAACGTGGACAAGCTAATATTTATTAAAATGAACCAGGCATGGATCCCACAAGACTTGTCTGTACCTTGTGCAGAATAGACATTTATACCGGCCTCACACAGCCATTGGTATACTTAAGTGAACTTATTCTTTTTTTTTTTTTTTTTTTTATAGAACATAAGTCTTTATTGGAATTTGTAACAGGAGAAACATGAAAAACAAACATTGGTACATTTTATATGGAAAAAGTGAACCCGTGCTAGAACATCTCTGGGTTTGTCTGCAGATAGTGATCTTTTTTTTTTTTAATATGTCTAAATATTTTGGGGGCTACCCCAATTAGAAAAAAAAAACAAACAAACAAAAAACAGTGTTGGCTACCTCCTCCTCCTCCACCGCTACTTCCACCTACATCGCCACGGTCACTGCCTCCTCAACCTCTCACTCCACATCCACCTCCTCCTCCATTTTTTTTTGTGATTTTAAGTTATTTCCCTATACACATTTGTTTGCAGGGCACTTACCCCCATTTTGCTTCCTTTTGCAGCCCTCTAGCCCTTTCCAGGATTTTTGAGAGCCATTTTAGTGCCCAAAAGTTCGGGTCACCATTGACTTCAATGGGGTTCAGGGTCAAGTTTGGGACCGAACTCAAACTTTTTCACGAAGTTCGGCCGAACCCACTGAACCCGAACGTCCAGGTGTCCGCTCAACTCTACTCACCATCAACCCCAAAAAGTGTTTAGACTTGGAGAAGGCTAAATACCTTGGCTACATTATTAGTCGTAGGGCTGATTAATCCTCAGATCAACAAGATTGAGGCGGTTCAAATATGGCCCCAGCCTATAAATAAAAAGCAAGTTCATGCATTTCTGGGGATCACAGGCTACTACAGGCGTATTATACCCAATTTTGCCACCATTGCAGACCCACTGACAGACCTGACGAAGGGTAGCGGGTCGATAAGATTAAGTGGAATCCTTAGGCAGAAAAGGCATTTCAAATGATGAAGTCCTTTGTGCATAGCCGGTGTCTGTGACCCCAGATTTCACAAAGGAGTTTGTCGTACAGGCAGACACCTCTGATGTGGGACTGGGTGCGGTACTGTTTCAAATCAGAAACGGTGAGGAGCACCTGGTCATCTACCTGAGCAGGAAGCTTGACAGACATGAGAAAAACTATGCCATTGTTGAGAAGGAATGTTTAGCTATCAAATGGGCCTTAGAGGCCCTGAAATATTATCTGTTGGGGAGATCATTTAAAATAGTCACTGACCATGCCCCTCTGAAATAGATGTGTGATAACAAGGAGAAAAACAGTCGTGTGACAAGGTGGTTCCTTGCTCTGCAAGCATTCAAGTTCACAGAGGAACATAGAGCTGGGAAACTCCAGAATAATGCAGATAGCTTTTTCATTGTCTGGTTGGAACAGTTGCACATCTGCAGGGGCTTGAGCAGAGGGGGGGCATATGTGAAATTTTGAAAGGCAAAGTGATCAATTGACATTATGTTTCACCTCACATGCATCCATTTTCAGTGAACTAAGGAAAAATCCAGTCCAGGTGTTACCAGCCACCTTAGCAGGGTTGGTTCCGGACCAGATTTTGCGGTACACTTGTGTCCTCCAACAGGTGGTATAAATAATCAGGAGTAGAGCAAAGACTTTCTCTGGGGTCCGGACCGAACTTTGGGGTGCCCGGGACCCGGATCCGAACCCGGACATTTCAAAAAATGTTCGGGTTCGGGTTCTGGGTTCTGGTAGTTGATCACGCATGTTGAATAGCTGCAGGGCAGCCAATCAACAAGAGTTTCACTGGTTTGCCCTTAGAAGCCACCACAGCCATGCCTACTAATGACATGGCTGTGAATGGCCAGTGCATCATGTGACCCAGCCTCTTTATAAGCTCTCTGAGACTCTGACTAGTGTAGGGAGAAGAAGCTGCCGGCGCTGTGAGGGACAGATTGCAGATATTTTAACATCTCATTATGCATTACAAAAAGATCTGATTCTGGACTAATTAGAGATTACTACTAATGCTGCTCTGAGGGACAGATTGCAGATCTCACCCTGCATTACACAACGATCTGATTCTGGACTAATTAGAGATTTCTCATACTGCTGCTTTGAGTGACAGATTGCAGATCTCACCCTGCATTACAGAACGATCTGACTGCACTAGGTAGAGGCTACTGCTTAGAGGGACAGATTATTGTTCTAAAAGCATCTCCTAGTTCTATAGGGTCAGGTTCCAGCTGTTGCTGTAAGGGACAGATTATTGTTCAAAAATCATTGCCTACTCCTATAGGGCCAGGTTCCAGCTGTTGCTGTAAGGGACAGATTATTGTTCAAAACTCATTGCCTACTCCTATAGGGCCAGGTTCCAGCTGTTGCTGTAAGGGACAGATTATTGTTCAAAAATCATCTCCTAGTTCTAAAGGGAGAGGTTCCAGCTGTTGCTGTAAGTGACAGATTATTGTTCTATAATCATCTCCTAGTTCTAAAGGGAGAGGTTCCAGCTGTTGCTGTAAGGGACAGATTATTGTTCAAAAATCATTGCCTACACCTATAGGGCCAGGTTCCAGCTGTTGCTGTAAGGGACAGATTATTGTTGAAAAATCATCTCCTAGTTCTAAAGGGATAGGTTCCACCTGTTGCTGTAAGTGACAGATTATTGTTCTATAATCATTTCCTAGTTCTAAAGGGAGAGGTTTCAGCTGTTGCTGTAAGTGACAGATTATTGTTCTATAATCATCCCCTAGTTCTAAAGGGAGAGGTTCCAGCTGTTGCTGTAAGGGACAGATTATTGTTCAAAAATCATTGCCTACTCCTATAGGGCCAGGTTCCAGCTGTTGCTGTAAGGGACAGATTATTGTTCAAAAATCATCTCCTAGTTCTAAAGGAAGAGGTTCCAGCTGTTGCTGTAAGTGGCAGATTATTGTTCTATAATCATCTCCTAGTTCTAAAGGGAGAGGTTTCAGCTGTTGCTGTAGGTGACAGATTATTGTTCTATAATCATCTCCTAGTTCTAAAGGGAGAGGTTCCAGCTGTTGCTGTAAGGGACAGATTATTGTTCAAAAATCATTGCCTACTCCTATAGGGCCAGGTTCCAGCTGTTGCTGTAAGGGACAGATTATTGTTCTATAATCATCTCCTATCTCCTAGTTCTAAAGGGAGAGGTTCCAGCTGTTGCTGTAAGGGACAGATTATTGTTCAAAATTCATCGCCTACTCCTATAGGGCCAGGTTCCAGCTGTTGCTGTAAGGGACAGATTATTGTTCAAAAATCATCGCCTACTCCTATAGGGCCAGGTTCCAGCTGTTGCTGTACGGGACAGATTATTGTTCAAAAATCATCTCCTAGTTTTAAAGGGAGAGGTTCCTGCTGTTGGTGTGAGCGGTGCATTTCTTGCACCAAAATAAAACGTGCGTCTACGTTGGTGTTTTCCAAAAAAAAAGAAGGTATTAATTGATATTAATAAATAGTTAAATAGGGCTACATAGTACATTTGCGGGCACAATGAGGAGAGCATCAAATAAGGGACGTGGTCATGGTGCTGCTGGTGATGCTGGTGCTGCTGGTGTTGGTCGTGTTGGTGAAGCTCCTGTTGGAAGGAGAGGACGTGGTTGATGTGTGCCAGCTACACGCACAAGTGAAACACCTTCCTCAGGTAGCCAACAGAACCTTCACCGGTATATGGTAGGCCCGAATGCCACTCAATGATTGGTGAGGCCAGAACAATTACAGGCGATAGTAGATTGGGTGGCTGACAATGCCTCCAGTTCCTTCACATTGTCTTCCTCCCGGTCCCTTGATGAAAGCTCAGAGTTGGCACCTGAACCCCATGGCCATCTGTCTTTCACCTCAGCCCCTTGTAAATTAGCCAAGCAGTCTGAGCCCCAAGTCATTCAAGAGACTCTTATGCTTTTTGATGACTCTCCTGGTGTGCTTTCCGTCGGCCATCCATATAGTGGTGCCCCAGAAGTGGAAGACATTGAGTGCACCGATGCCCAACCACTTCTGTTGCAGGATTAGGACATGGAAACACCAGCGCAGCACATCTTAGATGATGGCAAAACACAGGTGCCAACTGCTGCAGCTTTCCTGAGTTTGCAGACTGACAAGGAGGGCAGTGGTGAAGGGTGGGTGGAAGATGATGGGGAGGAGGATGATGAGGTCCTAGACCCCACATGGAATGAGGGTCATGCGAGTGACGTGTGCAGTTTGGAGGAAGAGGTGGTGGTCGCACAGAGGCACCAGCACAGCAAAAGAGGAAGCAGGTTGCAAAAGCGGAGCGAGCGTCCCCTAGACAGTATGCCTGCTACTACCCACCTCACCCAGGGACCTAGCACACAAAAGGCAGCTCAAAGGCGTTCCCCCGCGTGGCAGTTCTTCAGACAATGTGCTGACGACAAGACATGAGTGGTTTGCAAGCTGTGCAATGATAGCCTGAGCCGGGGCATAAATGCTCTAAACCTGACCACAACCTGCATGATCAGGCATCTAAATTCAAGGCACAAGCTGCATTGGAATAATTACCTCAAAATCCAAGAAAGGTCTCGGCCTCCTCCTGTTTCCTCTTCTGCTGCTGCCTTGGCCTCTTCCTCCACCTCTACCGTGACAGTGTCACCTGCCACCCAGCAAACAGACAATATGACAGCAACGCCTCCAAGTCCGCCACCGTCCCCAAGCATTTCCACACCATGGTCCCATGGAAGCTTACAGCTCTCCATCTCCCAAACACTGGAGAGAAAGAGGAAGTACCCCCCTACCCACCCACGATCACTGGCCCTGAATGCCAGCATTTCAAAATTCCTGGCCTTTGAAATGCTGTCAATCCATTTGATGGACACGGACAGTTTCAAATACCTGATGGCGGTGGCTGTCCCACAGTACGTGGTTCCCAGCCGCTACTTTTCCAGGCGAGCCATCCCTTCCCTGCACAAACAAGTCGGGGACAAGATCAAGTGTGCACTGCGCAACGCCATCTGTAGCAAGGTCCACATAACCACTGATACCTGGACCAGTGAGCACGGGCAGGGACGCTATATCTCGCTAACTGCAGCTGCAGACATCATTGAGAAATCATTCTTTTCAGCTGGCAATTCGCTTCACTGTAAGAACAATCATATCGGCTGTCCAGCCGCTTTATCATTCTTGCAGGCAGCGGGAGCAGGCGTCCCCCCCGCTTCTACCGACTTACCTGATCAGTGAGCCAGAGAACTGAACCGCCATGGCCGGAAGGAAGTACCATATAGATCCTAGGGACAGATGGTCCCCGGTCATCTCTATGGCTCTCGGAAGCCCGGGTGTGACGTCATGCTGGCACCTGGCAAAAGTAAACAAAGCCAGGTTTCCGGCTAGAAAGCAGCAGATCGTTCATTTTTTTTTTTGATCTGATGCTTTCCAGCTTGGAGGAGAGGTGTGGGGTCTTATAGACCCCACATCTCTCCAAAAAGAGTGCCTGTCATGCAGTATTCCTATTACAAGGGATGTTTACATTCCTTGTAATAGGAATAAAAGTGATCAAGATTTCTTTTTAAAAAATAAAATAAAATAAACAATAAAAAAAAATGAAAGTACCCCCGTCCCCACGAGCTCACACGAAGAAGAGAACGCATATGTAAGTAGTGTCCATATATGTAAACGACATTCAAAGCACATATGTGAGGTACCGCCGCGAACATTAGAGTGAGAGCAATAATTCTAGCACTAGACCTCTATAACTCTAAATATGTACCCTGTAAAAAATGTTAAATCGTCGCCTATGGGGATTTTAAGCACCAAAGTCTGGCAGGATTCCACAAGTGTGCACAATTTCAAAGCATGACATGTTAGATATCTCTTTACTCAGCGTAACATCCTCTAACTTTACTGTTTTTTTTTAATGCATGAAACTGTTTTGAATGCGTTTGAAAAATTACTGCGTAAATACTGTGTGAGATAAAAAGTTGTAATGACATATATAATAATATATAATGTTTGGGGGTTCTGAGTAATTTTCTAGCAAAAAAATGATGATTTTTGCATGTAGGAACAAAGTGCCAGAATGGGAGTGGTTAAACAGTTAATGGATTTACAGGAAAATAACTTTAATCTTAACAAAGTGTGCGTGTGTGTGTGGGGGGGTTCAATTGTGGGCAATTGTGACATTGCATGAGAAAAAAAAATAAAAGAAACGGGTAGTCCTGACAATGCAAGAGCAATGCACTGGTAGCTAGTTTTCATTAAAACAAACAAATGGTAGTCATGAAAATACATGGGCAACAAACATGCAATTGTTACAATACATGGCAACAAAGGGACAATGGTGGTAGTCCATAAGCAATACAATGCAGGAACAAAAACTAGAGCCCAGTCTGTCAAGAAACCAATCCAGGATTTAATTCATTTCACAATACTGTCTGCCAAATTCTGATAGCATCATGAGAAGAGCAGAAATGAAGTCCTAATTTTGCTGCTGCAACATCATCATTACCAAATCACAGGCTGGGATGGGTATTGAAAAATCTTGAAAATCAATTCTGACCATATTTAAGGCTAAAATGCAAGGGCTTGCCAAAAAAATGCCATACAGTGGGAAGAAGGCCCACCTATTAAGATGATTTAAGGGTGACATGGAAAAAACACTATTCCTCTCAATTATATGTTTGAAAAATGCTTTGAAGTTGTATGTGATGTCACAGAAAAGTATAATTCTTACTGACACGTCAGCTGCAGCATAGTCTAGCATCACATATTTTGCATGTTTAATTTGTTTTTTACCGCTTCATTACTGCTTGGTTTAAATATACCAGCACACTATAACTTGAAAAAAGGGGGTTCCCAGATATGTCTTGACTGTGATACCTGATTTTTTTTTTTGGAAGAAGCCGGAGACCACCCTCAATGATCACCAAAAAAAGGGGAAATGGACTATCTTGGTACCTATAGACATCATAGAGAATAGATTAAAGCATATAGTAATATTTTATTGATACATTTACTAACAATTCATACATCCAGATAAAATGATAGGACAAAATCCATCTCATGTTCACAAAAGTGAATTTGCATATAAAAACACATATAACACTAATAAGGTGACACGCTAGCTAGTACATAGAACCCAGGGTGTGTAACATATTAATCCTTGTGGTATATTGGTAATCCTCTACATGTTTCGCGGACAATACCACTTCTTCAGGAGGAATATTTTCAGGATATCTTCTGTAATGAAACATAAAAATAAGCCAAAACACATCTTAAACATTGTACATAATACAGACTTGATACAGAGATAATATCACAGGGGGAAGCCACATACATGCTTACCAACAAGAGCCAGTGTCTGCGAAGGGCCAAGCCAAAAAGCGCCAGTACAATTCCCCTGTGGCGAGCATTGGGAGCAGAAAACCAGAGATGCTAGTTTCCCACCAGGCAAACTGAAAACAAAATATAAATACTGTGAAAAAGTATGCCACAAATGGAAATCTTTGGGCAAAGAGAACAAAATGCCAAGGGTGAGGAACAGGGGAGAAAAATAAGGAAAGGGGAGGTGGGGAGGAAAACGGAAGAGGGATGGGGAGAGGAGAGAAAGGAGTGACCAGCAAGAGAAAGGAAAAGGAAAGGAGAGAGGAAGGGGAAAAGAGGGGGAGAGGGAAAATGGGGGAGGAGGAGGGGGGAGAGGGAGGAGGGGAAAAAAGTGGAAAGGAGGGTAGAGGAAAAAGACGGGGGAGGTGGAGGGGAGGCGGGGGAAAAAAGGTGGAAATAATGAGAAAGGTAGCAAATTGAAAGAGCATTGTAGTGTGGGCCTTTTTTTTTAACAAATCTGCTGCTGACAGCAGCTCTGCCTGCAGTCTGTCAGCTATGATAAAATTACCAGCCATTTGGGTACTACACACGTAAAGAAACACATGACTCTTTGCCAAAGAGCATGGTGGGAGCAGCAACTCAGTGAAACAAGTTGGCAGCAAAAATCACACGCTCCTCCTCCGCAGAGCAGCCACTTATGTAGAGTACTGCTAATATGCAATTTTTTTCCTCCTTAAAGTAGAACTATGGGAAAAAATGTTTTTTTTTTTCATTTTGGATAGAGTAAGGGAGGGCTATAACCGCTGTCAGATTTTTTTTTGACATCTCTGTCCCATTGTGGAGATTTCCCTTCACTTCCTGTCCCATAGCCAAACAGGAAGTGAGAGGATATCTCTGCAAATTAAAGGGATTTTTTGGGGACCCCCAGCTCACAAGAACTAATGCCCCCATTGGAAGATTTCCCAACTATTACTTTTCTGGGGACAACCCAAAAATTGGGGTTTTCTTTTTACCTTCACTTTCAATGATAATGGTAAACAGGGCAAACGGAGAGGGGGAATCTCCTTAACAGGGGCACAGACAGCAAAAAAAAAACTGACAGGGGCTCTAATCCCTCTCCACTCTGTCCAAAACTAAAAAAAAAAAGTTTTGCCTTTAGTTATACTTTAACCACTTAACAACCGCTCCATAGACAAATGACGTCTACAGAGTGGTTGCTTAATTCTGGGAGGACGTCTATTGACGTCCTCCCAGAATCGCGCTTCCCGCGCGCCCCCTCTAAGGGGGAGAGGCAAACGGGACAAATGGTAATAGTAACTTTCACTTCCATTTTTCTTTTGGGGTTAAAAACCCAACAGGGGTCTTTTCATTATCAACCCTTTAGAAGGTTACCCCCGTAATCAAGAACACTCGACCCCCAGGGGTTTTTTAGGGAAATTAAACGTCTCTATAGGAGAGTGAAGGACAAACCGATACCCTGTCCTTCACTTCCCTTTAGAGGTGTTAC